>JAEANM010009242.1:0-16487 GCA_017656035.1 Myanophis thanlyinensis
ACCGCCCCGAGTCCTTCGGGAGAGGGGGCGGTATATAAATCGAATAAATAAATAAATAAATAAATAAATAAAATTTTTATCAGAATAACAAGATAACAGAAAAAGAGTTGGAAGAGTCCATCATTTCAGACAAACGGTTGTCCAATCTCTTCTTAAAAACCTCCAGTACCCAAGTACCCATAACTGCTGGAGGCAAGTCATTCCACTGATTAATTGTTTTAATTGTCAGGTGATTTTTTTCCTTAGTTTTAAGTTCCAAATCCTTTAAATTATAGATTTAATGCTGCAATCACTTGAAGAAGAAGGATATGGTGAAATGGATACTACTGAATAGATATTTGAAAAATTTTAAAAATCTATCATTCCTATACAATTCTTGTTATCTGAGAATATGAAAAATACACACACATTTTGATTAATATTAGCATAGTGATACATTGTCCTGTGTAGGAAATCAGAGATGGAAAACCAACTGAAGTAAACATGGCAAGTAGGAAAACTTAAAATAGCAAGGCATCTCAAATCAGAAACAAGTTCTGTTCAGCTCAGTACTAAGTTACACTTGGAGAAACTGACAATAAGGGAAACAATAAAATAAAAATATAATAAAAAATAAAATAAAAGCTGCTTTGAAACTCATATAATGTTTTACCTAGGCTACATAAAATGGTGTGAAAGAAGTTCTATATAATCAGAGATAAACTGGAATTCTTTTCTATGAATAAATATACAAATACTTTAAACTTCCTTATGTAATATTTCCTAGCTTTAGCTAAAAATTTTCTTCTAGCTGAGCTAATGCTTTTCTTTGAATACGATTGGTAAATACTGGTAAGCCTATTACATCATTTAGATGGTACAAAACAAGAATTCACATTCAGTCTGTTTATATTTGCATGTTAACTAACTAACTAAGTAGGAGGAAAAAAGAAAGACTTTAATTACAGAGGACAAACACTCCAAAACTAGATTATGCTACATAATCCATCAGTATTTAAAATGTATTATCTACAGTATATGTACTAGCACTGACAGGTATAAACTTTTTCCAATGACTGCTAATAAATTATGCAATGCAATATAGTAAAATACAATACAATACAATACAATGCAGCTATTAACAGATCTTCTGGTTGCAATTGTGGTTGTAAATTGAGGACTACGATACAGGCATCCTCACTTTATAACCACAATTGAGACTACAAAGGTTTGTTGTTAAGCAAGGTGATTGTTAAGTGAATGATCGTAATTAAGTGAATCATGTGTCCATTAAATGAATTTGGCTTCCCCATTGATTTTGTTTATTGGAAGCCATCTGGGAAGGTTACAAATGACGATCACATGATCCCAGGATGCCGCAACTATCCTAAATGCATGCCAGTTGCCAAGCAATAATGATACAATAGAATATAATACAACACAATGTAATACCAATTTGAACTACTGATTAAGGCATCAGACTAAAAAGCAGGAGAACATGAGTTCTAGACCCGCCCTAGCCAACTACCTATATTCAGATTAATTCATTTAAAGATCAAATTATTCCTAACTTTGATTGCAGTAATAAAACTAATCACAATTTATCATTCACAGGGTACAACTCAGTCTGTCTGTTAATTCCTTAGCCATAAAAGCCAGCTGGGTGACTTTGGGCCAATCATACTCTCTTAGCCCAACTCAGCTCACAGAGGTGTTGTTTTTGTGGGGAGTTTTATAAAAATAATAAAATTATTTTAAAAATAATAAAGGTGAGACAGATAAATTGAAATAAAATAAAATAAAAAATAGAATATGTCTCTCAGCAACACTGTTGTATATAAAAAAAACCTGATATTATCAAATTCTGGACATCAGATTCAGACAAATAAAAAACCCCACAAAAATAAATAAAAAACTCTTATTTATATGCAAGTGAAAAATGTTCAAATACAAATGTTCTGGATGATGACAGAACTAATTTAATGGAGAATTTATATCCATATTTATCAGAATTACATAACTTTGCAATTTATTAGAATATATCCTAATTTGCACCAATGACCATAAACAGAATTTAATGTACTAAGCATCATTCCTTGTGTTTAGAAGTCTGATGCTTAATGCACTTATGTTTGCAGAGTTCCATGCTTTGATTTAAACCATTTTTCACAATCCCTTTTCTCTGATTGTACTGGCTACAACAAAATGGAGCTGGAATTGTAAACATTTCGAGGGGATTGCCTACTGTTGATTCAGATGATAAATCACATTATTGTACATTTATATCCACATACTCTTCTATGTGAATTTTTACATACTGTCATATAGGGGAAAAAACCTTCAAAAATGCTTAATTCAAGTTGAAATCACTGATGTAGAAACAGTTTAAAGATAAAATGAGAACTAAATGAGATCTGCTTACCAGGATCAAAATTATCTCCAAATATTCTCTTAGCAGGAATTCTCAAATTCATTGTAGGAAATTGTTTCCTTAGCTGAAACAAGTCATATGATATATATCAGAAATCAGTTCAATTCTCAATCATGATGTACCAACAATATAGCACAAGAAATTGGTTCAGAGGAATTTCCCAAACTGAGCACAACTTCCCTACTTACTGTATTATACAGCTTGTCAAACTCAGCATATCGCCTGAAGACAAACCATTCATTAGTGCCAACTGAGACCAAGACTTTGTAGACCTGTTGATACACATAATTTTTAATGAAAACTTTTATAAAAATGTATGGGATTATTGTATACACATCCCATTTGCTTAATTACCATTTAATATTTCATCAAAAGACATAACGTTAGAATAGATTGCATTCTCCAGCATGGGTCTGCTGAACATATACATTTTAAAATTCTAAACGGATTTATAGACATGCTTGATGAAAGAAACTGAGATATATGCAGGAACTCATCCATACATAAAATCTAGGAAAAACAGTTCCTATAAATTAGTCAACCAAGAGCAAATTTCATATATGTATGGAATTAAGTGATCATGTTTTATTGTCAAACAACTGCATTAAGAAACATTACTAACAATCTAGATTAAGCAAAGATTAATAAAACGTGGAATCCTTGGTGCTCTGTGTGTTTGACTCTTCACAGGTGTTTCATTAATTGGCAAGGTAAAATCAGCACTGTTTGTGAGTGCAGGATTTGTTCACTGTTTATATATAGTAGCTTGCTGTCAATGCTTATTTTATTATTTTATTTTATTATTTTATTTTATTTTATGTCTCTCCCACCTTTAGTATTTTTATATCAAAGTTACAAACATATCTAATATGCCTTCTTCCTATTTTTCCCACAACAACCCTATGAGGTGGGTTGAGCTGAAAAAGGGTGACATCCAGTTAGCTTTCATATCTAAGAGAGGAGTAAAAGTCACAATCTCCTAGTTTCTAGACTGGTGCCTCTACCACTAGACTAGATCAATTGGCATAAATGGCACTCAGACAAATTAGTCATCAACAGACATGTAGACGTAAACAACACACATCATTCAAAAGACACAAAAATATTAAAAAGAAATCAAAAAGACCAACAATCAATTCCCAGATAAACATGGATTAACACCTGAATTAACACTAGACAAACAGTAAACGAAGAGAAAACTATACCTCCACCAATGCTAGCAGGGCAAGCTACTATATATAAACAGGGAGCAAACCCTGTTCTCACTAGTATTGATCAGAGGTGAAATTCAGCAGGTTCTAGCAGGTTCGCTAGAATCGGTAGTACATTTTCTAAGCAATTCTGAGAACTGGTTGTTAGAAGAAATCTCCTTTTATTTTCCCCCACTTTACAGGGTTAATCCTATAAGGAAGGCAGGAAAACAACATTTTGGTGTTGTTTCTAGCCTAATCTTTATTGTCCTGCTTACAGAAACTGCTCACTGAGTCATATGACCCCGCAGCCATGCCCACCAAGCCACGCCCACAGAACTGGTAATATTTTTTTTTTTAATTCCATCTCTGGTATTGATGTTACCTAGTAGGGTAATAAAACAATTGCAAGCCAATAAGCAGGTTCAGAGAGCACCAAGGACTCCACAGATCAACCTTGGGTTACAGATATTCTTTTCTACTGGAGTTAATAAACTCGAAGGTATTAGAATACTTTCTTTAATAACCACAGCAGAGTTTCATCTTTAAACAAAGTAGGAACAATGGCATTTTCTTATTCAGGCTTTTACTACTTTCCTCATATCCAGATTCTTCTCCTTTTCTCTTACTGGATTTTTTGCAGAAGTAGCATTTAAACAAAATTTGAAGGGTGCTAGTGTTAATAATAGACCTTTAAGATCTTAAAGGATATTTAAGGTTTGATCTGAATCTAATTCTATCTATAGCACTGTGCTTGGATTTATAGCAAACTGCATTACTGACATCATAGCCTATAAGAGCTGGGTCCAATATCTAACCACCTTCCTCACTTATTCATCTCCTTCCAATTGTAAAGGTTTGCAGAGGAGAAAATTATCTGATTTATCCTAAAATCAGATGTTTGGGCTATATTAATATTTTTATTTCAAACAGATAAACGCTGCAATGCAGTAACAGAAAACACAATATGCTATTTCCATCATGCTCCTTCATGAAGCTATTCATTTAAATACAGTGATAATTGCTCACTAGCAATTATGGTATATGTTTAACAACCTGAAATATTTACAAATTCTCTCAACAGACACTATAGAACTAATTTGCTCTATAGATGAAATTAAATAGAAAACCCAATGCCAAAATTACATATGAAAAACAGAAACCAGATCCAAACAAGTTATTGAAATGGGTTGGGGAAGGAAGAACAGGAAACAATGAAAGGAACAGAGAAGCATAAAATACCAAGATTAACAAAGAAGGGAAATAGTCTAATGTAATGTATTTGTATTTAAAGGAGTTTTTAAAAGAATCTGTGTTGAGTTTTAAACAGTCAATGCAGTAAATTTGATATGCAGCATAGAATATAAAAATGTTTAAAGTCAATATAAATATGTGACAATGTTTTTATGATGAATTTGTTTTTATACACTACATCATGCCATATGCATAATCATAAAATCCTTTTATGGCTCTGGGTTATTCTAAACATTAATAGATTTGACTGAACCCCAGTTTATAGATATGTGAAGGCATAAAAGTGAATCTGAAGTTCTGAAGTGTCCATATGGAAACAGACCTAAGTTTTAAATGACCTGGTTTAAAAAAAAATACAATGTTCATTTAAAGTTTTAATTACTGTAGTAAAAGCAAATACAAACTAACCTCAGAGAGAGGAGAAATAAAAAGAATAAAAAATGCAAGGGAAGAAAAAAAAGAAAAAAGAAGATAAAGAAATGGGAAAGAAATATATAGAGAAGTTATTTTTGATCTGCTTGATAGATATAAACTAATTTAATAGGTCTTTATACCTTATAAAGTTGCAAACATATTTACCTACTCATAATCCCTTATCTAGATACAAATCCATAAAACATCAACTTTTCAGTCCTAATTTTAGCCAAAAGGGTTAGCAGAGTTTTATAGAAACATATCTTATTTTAACATTGGTCAAATCAACCAACTTTATATTCCTTTCTTTTATTTCTGGCAATCTTGATCTTAAAATTTGATCTTTAATCAAATGTTGTCATTGGAATTGTTCTCATTTCAAAAATTTCTTTTCCCATTCCAAAGGCTTTTTCAAAACTTTAGCAATCTTCATTTGTAAATCCAATAAAAATCATTACAGATAGTCCTTGACTTTACAACCAGTCACTTTTGATGGCATGTACCATTGTCACAGCATCCTCAAAATTCAGATTCTTGGCAATAATTATGTATTACACTGGTTGCAGTATCCTGGGAACATGTGACTGCCATTTGCAATTTTGTCAGCCAGCTTCCAACAAGCAAAGTCAATGGGGGAAATGGGATTCATTTAATGAACACATTTCACTTAATAACTGCAGCAAAAAAGATTGTAAAATTGGGCAAAACTCATTTAACTGCCTTTCTTAGCAATAGAAACTCTGGTTCCAATTGTGGTCCTAAGTCAAAGACTACCTGTATCCACATGATTCTCTTGGTTTATCATTCGTATTTCTACTTTGATATTCAAAAGTTAGCCAACTTTTTTTTACATATCCAGTAGCAAGTCTTTATTCTGGTCATTCTCCTGGCTCATTTCTGTCTCCACTTTAGCTTCCTTCTCTGTATTATAAATCATACATTTTTATTATCCAGTATTTCTGGTTCTAATATTTCTGCATCAGGTCAAATTTATTTCACATCTTTTATTAATATCTTTTGGATATAGTCTATCTATAGAAATAGATTTTGTACTGAGAACTGAATGGAAAGAAAAAATGGAAGACTTTTCTTTTAGGTCTACTGGACAAAGAACTTGAAAAAAAATGGAACTTTAATGTTATATATGCTGACAGAAGCAAGAATGCTCTACATGCTCTATAAAAATGGAAAGATACTTTAATTCCCACAATGGATGACTGGCTACAAAAGCTGATGGAGCTAGCAGAGATGGCTAAATTGACTGCTTTAATTAAAGAAAAGAATACAAGTGGTTTTTATTTGGAAACAACTTCAGGACTTGGTGCTTGAGTTGGAAAAAAATTAGATCTTGGGTTTTACTAATTAGATTTACTGTTATAGACATGATTAATATATATTACTACGTGAAAATAAAAAGTTGGGTTATATGTTATTCTACTGTCTCAAAAAAGTTGGAAATCAACACTTCCCTTTTCTCTCTCTCCTTTTACCCTATACTGTTCCTTTTTCTTCCCTTACTTTCCCATTATTTTCATTTTTTTCTTTGTATTTTGTATTTTGATAAACTAATAAAAATTTTAAATGTCATACTGTAGTTATTTCTAAAATATCACCACTATCATTATGGGAGGGATCTGACGTAATTCATAGCATCTCCCTTCCCTGTTTGATTTTAGTTATCTTGCGGTGCTCACAAGATAACTAAACCTTGAACAGTGCCTTGGAGCCAGGACGTAGCTTTCCTGTTAGTGAGAATGCAGATGTATCCCCAAGCTATATGGAGCTCTAGAATTGCAGGTAAAACCAAACCTTGCAATATATGATGCACCATGGTTGACTCAGACGTTGTCTCAGCTGCCTAATGGAGACTAGCATAGTCATAGGAATATATAGCTGATTTACAATTGAAGCCAAAGTCCTCTGTGGGGGACACTGGCAGAGATGGTTAAATTAGGCCTGTCTGCTCTCATTTGTGTAGCATTGAAGTCTCCCCAAACTGAGCAAGTAAGAGAATATAAAATTGACTGTACAATGAAGCACTTTCTGTTTCTATACTTACAGTAAATCTTTTTTTCTTCACTCTGTGTTCATCAGAGCTGGGGATACTAACACTTGGACAGCTTTCCTTCAGATCCATTTTACGTTGCTTTTGAGCAAAAACTCAAGACCACCACAGCAGGACGTAGAAAGTATCATCAGCATTGATTTAAAACACATAGTCGCTCTTGTGTAAACTTAAATTCCATCATGAAAACCTTAAATAAAATGAAATGTTAGAAAAGAGCAACAAGAACTAATGTGGTTCATAAAACCTGACTTCCCCTTTTAAAAATTCACTCCCAAACCACATTTCTATGAAGTGAATATGGAACAAGAATATTCATTTTTTAAAAAGCTTGGAGATTATGTATGTAGACACAAGAAACTTTCTTTTAATATCTGAATATACATTTTATAGCAGACATTTAGAACTCTGAAATATTTCTGTCACTGCATGTATGTAAACTGCAATATGAAATAATTATGTATTTTATTTATTCTACTAGCTCCTAACAAATTTCACAAACCTTATTGAAAGAATAACATATATTCACATATTGTCATGCCACTGCAGGTAAAGAACAGAATAATGATGGGTTTTTATGGTTGAAGCTTTATAGTCAAGCAATAAATAAATATCTCACTAACATAATTCCAAAATGATAAATGCAGAATTATATTTATTTCTTCTCTTATCCATTCTTTGCCGCATAGCCCAATATCTTTAATTTGGAGAAGGATTACTAAGACTATTTGCATATTTTCCAATGCAAATAGGACAAGATGTGACAAGAACCACCTTGCAGTGATATCAATGCATAAACTTCTTTTTTATATAATTACCCTGGAACATAGAGTGGGCTTTGCATAATGATGTCACTGCCTGCTCTGATGCTGTGAAAACACATCTTGTTCCTTATTCTGCTGGCAAAAAAATGCCAGGTTGAATTTGTTATAACACTATATCATGAACATGGTTTACAAATCACCATGGCTGGGCTTGGTCAACACAAAACCCCCAAACAAACCACACTATGGTTTACCATAACATGTGAACCAGAACATTCTTTTCATAGTAATTAATTTCTGCCTAATATAAAATATATGTTGCCTTAAAGCAGTCTGGGATTTTGAAAAGCTAGATACTAATTAATTCTCTTCTTATCAATAATCCCCAATGGTAGGATCCTAATGTATGCAAAAGAATCAAAAGATAAAAAAAAAACCACGACAAATGATAAAAAGATTGTTTTAAGATGTTAGTTTAAAATATGTAGCTTGCTGATGGTATACCAATGAACATAAAATGTAAAACTTGGCTGCTGAATTACAATATTTATTCAACCTGGCTTGTGACTATGTCTGTGACTCAGAGTTAGACCTGGCTCAGAGGCTTTCAGATGCGCCCAGAAACTTAGATTTTGGAGATTCTGTTCAAACATGTTGGAATAAACAAATAAATAAATAATATCATTTATAAAAAGATTTATAGGACCTCTGTTTTTATCCCAGGAGTAGGCTTATTTTTGACAAACATAGGCTATTGCTCTAAATACAAGCAATAATCCTCCTGCATTTAAAATGTAAGCATCAAATGATGAAATGTAAGTATCAAATAATGGGCAAAGAAATACATTTGATGATTCTGGCAGATTAAAAAGAAACTAAAACAGTTTCGGGGAAAGAAAATCATATTGAGAAATTCATTTCTTTATTGCAGCCAAACTTCCAACGTGCGAAGAACAAAACTAACCAAATATTTGAAAAATAAATTACTTCTAATCTGTAAAGAATGGGCATACAGTCTGCTATGTAATTATAATACCCTCATTCAAAAACACAGTGACAGTTAGAGCAGAAAAGAAGTTTCAATTTGCCTAGCCTTGAATGTAAAAAAATGGAACTCAGTGCAAACAAGGGACAATTCAATTCCAGGATTACATAGGTTGAAATCGCATTTATTTACAAAATTATGTTCTGTGTGCTTCCTCTAATTTATTTATTTGTGTGTGTGCTATTAATATATGAAGCAAAAGAGAAAAAGTCTTTAACATATGTGCATGTTACAGGACAGATGTGATTTAAACAGGTGCTCCATCACTTAATCCCAATATTTAAATAGATGTCTGGACTGTTTTCTCTTGTAAATTATAAGCTATCCAATTAAATCACGAATCTGTCCTGAAAATGTCTTGCCTATACATCCAGATTGGACAGAAATAGACAAATGGAAATAAACGTACAAGGTAAGAAAAAAAAACATTCCACGCTTTAGGAACAATTCACAAAAGACTTTCTCATGTCACTAGTAAAGAGCTACTTGAAAGTATGTGCATCTTTAGGAAGTTTATTCTGGACATGAAAGTAATTAAATACTTAAGAGAAGGTCCAGTTCTTGCAATTTGGATCAATAGAGGAAGCCAGGCAGAATAATGCAGACTGCCAAAAGCTGTCTCAATTGTGCATAATAATTGCTTTCCAATCTTCATGTTAATATAATGGAAATGTTAACAATGAGGCAAAGTTTACTGGTGTTTCCCACCTCATTGAACTCTATAGATTTACATCATTCTTTCCAAACAAACTCCTTCAAGATTTCGGAGCCAGTTGGTGACTAGCCTAAATACAAATGAAACATGATGTGTAAATAAACAAACTTAATGATGTCACTGACCAGCTTACAACACTCCAATAATTTATTTTCAAATAGATTTTACTGCAAATGTAGTGTTGTATCAGCATCACCACCTGCTTTTTGATTTCCAAGGATAATAGTATATTTGAAAACAAACTTAGAAAGAGTTGTTCAGGAAAGGTAGATTTTGCAATGAGCAGCTTTCTTCCACTCTTATGAATACAAGCACAGCACTGTTTTCACCCACACGTTGAATAATTCTGGGATTCATAGTCATGCTAGCTTAAACCTTGGACTGAAGACAGGCTTTGTTTTCAAATACAGTGGTATTTGGCAATAAATGAAGGCATGGGCATGAAATATCCTAGTCATCTAATATTACAACATCCTCCAAATGATTGAAAATAAGGACATTTCTTTCTCAAGCTTTTTTTTCTTTGCTGTTTCTGGCAAGAAATGAGGAAATGTTACATATACACATCTGCCTTCAAACATACATACAGTATATGTCTGTAGTATAAGTGTATGGGAAAGAGAATAAGCTGAAATTTGCAGATAAGAATTCAGTTTATAAGTATGATATGTTATTTACAGGCAACTATCTTGAATTAATAACTCTCCCTGTCTCCTGACTTTCTTAATGGCAGGTGAACTTTCTGCAAAAGTTACCATCAATATGGCAAGATGGAGAAAAATGGCCCTGGACCAGATTTTTGTCTGTCCATATATACTTTTCCTTGTGAATACTTGTTAAATTTAAGGTTATCTTCCTTTTGGGGAAGGAAACTACCATAACCACCACATGGAATTTTAAACTAAAACTGTTATATTAAATATTTCAGTCTTGATGGGTCTCAAAATAGCACTATCAGTCTAATTATTGTTGCTCAGTTTCTTTGTCATTCATTCCTGTGGAGTCCTTTGAGATCTGCTTCAGCTCTGGAGATACAAAGCAGCCACATCCCTATATAACCACCATCAGACACCAAGCATTACAAATTAGTATCTCTGTGGTGATTTCTTTTATCTTGACTTCCTGGTGTGAGTCAGCAGTCTAATCCATTCAGTGAATTCTAATGATTTGAATCAAACTCCTACTTTACAAATGAATTTGGGTTTCAAAACCAGCAGCACCAGGTGCACACATTAAGGTAACTGTAAATTAAGCTAATGAATGTTACATATTTTTCAACTGCATGAAGAATTCTGAGAACAAGACAAAAGCTTGCCTCCAGAGTTGGTCTCAGTTTCTGACATGATTGGAACATTGCCTCCAAAACAATTATCTGAACAAAAGAAACGAAGTTACAAGAACAGAAAAACATTACAACAAACGTGAGACAAATTATTTAGTTGTATGATACGGTTACTAAAAGATTTCTTTGGTTAGTTCTTCATGTACTAACAATATTTTTGTTTCCATGTAATAATACTAAGTCACTATTTCCTTTTATAATGCAAGAATGCTTAGTGCTACTTTTCAAGGGTCTTTTGTCTAAATCCTGTCACTTCTTCAATACTGTTTCACGTCCCAGAAATGTCACAACCACCTTTTAAAAAGAAGCAAAATGTTGTAATTATCTCTGGCCATATCATAAATTGAGCAAGACTGTAGAAACTCTGAACTCCTAGTGTATTTATCCCACTTCTATATGTAAGTTCTCTTTTAAAGCTCAAACCTGATAATAAATAAGCTTCACCATATTTAGTAGGACATATTTCCAAGTTAGTGTACTTATAATCCAATTTATGATTGGTCCTAGCATCAAAATAATTTTATTCATAAATAGAGAAATTGTTAATAGTTTTAGATTAGTAATTACTTCACAGTTTTTTAAAGAGAGAATGTACCCCAAGCACCAAAACTGCAAAACATTTAATACTTTAAAAAGTCAGTAACTAATAGTACACTACACTACACTAATAGTAATAATTTCCACTTTACAATTTAATTGCAAATACCCATATTCATTCTTTTGTATCATATTTCATTACATCTTGGAAAACTATATAGAAAACAGCAGTGACTGTTTTATGATAAAGTTGAATCCAGTTCAAATAACCATTAACAATGAAAAACTTTACTATCAGAACACAATTGATCACATAGAGCTGTCAGCTCAGATTTCTTTAGGTCCTAGGAGTCATATGTAGTATTATATAACAGAATAGTAACTTCAATATAACAGGCAATATAATAAGTTGACACTAAGATTTCTCAACTTATTTCAAATTCTACTTTTATTTTATACGTGCTGAATATTTCCCAGTCATCCTTTATTTTTAAAAAAGTATTAAACGTAGTTCTTGACTGAAATATTTGGTTCTAAGAAACTCAAACTGTGTCACTAGTTTTACTAATCTTTAAAAATTCACAGGCAGACATTTTATTTTTATAACAACAAAACATATTTTGTACTTCCCAGAAAATCACCAGTCAGTTACATGTTGTCCTTTGGAAGGTAATAAGAGGTAAAGGCTTTGTTTACTCCTAGGGGAACTGAAAGATTGCCTCATCCTCCAAGAACAGAGCAGAAATAATTCACTATACAATAACTGCTTGAGATAACTTCATTCTCCTACAAGCCCACTCCTGTGCACAGTGAGCTGCATCCTAATTACTCAGGTGTAGCTACTGCTGGCTCTGTAGGTTTGAGCATTAATGGAATGTATATCGTACATATGACTGAACTGACAGAAGTCATATACATCATTTGTGCAGAACTCCAGAATCATGAATTAAGTCAGAATTAAGTACTTGGGTAGTAAAGGAAAGAACATGGTAAATTTGTTGGATGGCACTGTAAAAATACATCTCTAGAATAATACCACATTTATACAATCACATGCCAATGTTAGCCATTTAAAAAGTACATTTAAAAAAATAAATTTAAAAATCAATGAAAAACAAATGAAAAGTGATTGTATGAACATTCTGTTGTTCTAGAGGTGCATTTTTACATAGTATTATTTTAGAGATCTATTTTAAATAGTCAATTTGGTATAGTGATTAAGGCACCATGCTAAAAACTGGGAGACTGTGAGTTCTAATCCTGCATTAGGTACAAAGTCAGCTGAGTGACTTTGTGCCAGTCATTCTTTCTGAACCCCAAGAAATAGACAATGGCAAAGCACTTCTAAAATCTTGCCAAGAAAACTGCAAGGACAAGTCCAGCCAGGCAGTTATCAGGAATCAACAATTATTTGAAGGTGCACCCACACAAAATCACCTAAAATTAATCTCCAATTTTATTACCGCATGCAATTGAAGGACAGGTATTTTTTCTTTTCCTTTAACTTAGAACAATTTTTTCTAGAATATTTTAAAACTGAGAATGTTTTTATGATCATATTAGCATTTTTATGGATTATTTTTTAGATTTACTTGGTGGGAGAATATGATCAACTAAAAATCTTCCATATTTCACTGCACTTCTGCTTTCTAACTAACAAGACTCCCATGTTCTTTGTTACTTATACTTTTTAGCTATACATATTGTTCAGAAAGAGAAAAAAACCCCACATGACTGTTGATCCATTCAATACAGGGTGTAACCTCAAAGCATTACAACATGTAGTAGCTTATTAAAAATATGTGTTTACTTATTGCTCATAATTCCTCATAGGTTTATTCAAAAGTAAAATCTATAGTTTTCTGTAATGGTTAGTTCCCTCACTAACCATTTAATGAGATTTAGGACACAGATACTATATGTAAGCACCCAGCTGCAACCTTTTCTGTTACCAGTGAAGAGACCTGCCTCCCTGCCACATCAAAGAAAGTCTCAATTCTAAATTGGTTCTAAATGAGAAATACTTCAGTTGCTGAAATTCTTTTATTTCCTATCTCCCATTCTTCCTGCCTCTTTCTCCAATCTAGTAGGAAATGCATGCTCTGGATGCATTCTATCAAATAATGCCATCTTGTTGGACCCTGGAGCTCTGCCTTCTCTGTAGTTGTGCCTGCCCCTTGAAACACCATCATTCAGAGACCTAATGAACCTAACTATTAGCCTTTTGTAAGGCTTTGAAGATGCGGCTTTGCTCTGGGCCAGGATGTTAGGCGGACTCTGCTGGTGATGCAGCTTGCTTTGGAGATTGTTGTTTTATTAACTAGAGCATTATAGGTTATATGTTGTTGTAGTTTTATTCTTTCTAAATCACCCATTTCTTTTCATCTCAATTCATCTTGTAAAGGATGATTTCATGACAGAGTTGCTTGAAAACAATTACTTACAATCTGAGGAGCTGCTAAAGAGCTGATGCCATTATGGGTCTTATTTCAAGATAAGAGAAGTATAGATTACAAATTTCTCTTGGATAGTCTTAGAGCTACACTATACAGATGGTCCAATGTCATAACTTCTCATTCAGTGACTATTTGAATTCTAAGACCCTGAATTAAGTGCTATTGAGGAAGCCAGATTCATTTAATAAACATGTTACTAACTTAACAACTGCAATGGAACATTTAACAACTGTGGCAAGAAAGATTGTAAAATGAGATAAAACTCACTTGACAACTGTCTTGCTTAGCAAGAGAAATTTTGGGCTCAATTGTGATCAGTCAAGGTACCCATAATGTTGCATTTTATACCATGTCACTTAGCAATAGCAATTCTAATAACAATTGTCATTGTGATCTGTAAATGCATTGTTTACTGCTACATCATTGACACACCCACCATTTTTCACTTGCCTTTTTTATTTGATGAAAAGTTGTAAAAAATGTGAAGGCTCGTTCATTACTCATTACAGTTTGGGTTGTTTTTTTTTACTACATACCATTATCTTCATTTATTAGTTACAGTGCATTTTCAATTACACTTAACCTTTCTAGACAATTAAATTCTGGAGAAATTGTGGATTGGCTAATTTCCCTTGGTGAAACTCATCTGTTCCTTTCCGTCCCAATTTCTGGACATAGTTTTTCTCTTCTCATTTCCTGCAGTGGTCCAATCCATTTAACATTTTCTTGAGGTATCATTATTTTACAAAAATTCAAAGTGCAAAAGAATAGTATATTGGCAACTTTACACACTTTCAGCTCAGTAGCAATTGTTTAGATATTTGGGATACAAGGAACTAAAACTGGATCACGGTAGGGCATTGATTGGATACCAGTTTTTGTAGAATTTTGTAGAATTTGGTCAGTTATAGATTTCTCAGCATTTTAAATCTAGCAGCAATGATATCGATTGAGTTTTTTTCACTGTTCTTCACTGTTTTTGAAGGACTGGAGAGTGATAAAATTAGCATTAAACTGTTCTTAATAGTTGTAGATTATATTTTAATCTACACCTGCCACATCTTCAACATTAATTCAAAAACAGCTCAGAAATGTAAACATTTTGCTTCTAATACTTTAGAACAGGGGTTGGGAACCTATGGCTTGCGAGCCAGGTGTGGCTCTTTTGAGAATTTCATCTGGCTCGCAGCTCCGCCCCTCCCCCCACATCTCGGCTGTTCTTGTCGGTTCCCCTGCTCGGGGTTTGCTGCTTTCCTCTTCGGCTGCCGTTCATAGGTAAACCCCGTTGGAAAAGCCTCCGAGAAGGGAGCGGGGTGGGGGCAAAGGAAGAGGAGAGCGTGCTTTTCGTGGCTTGCTGGGTGAGGAAGTGGCGGATGGAATCCGCCCGCCCGCCTTTTGCAAGCTGGGGGGGTTGCTGGTGGGGAAGGTAGACGAAGCGTCCACATCTCGCGCCAAGCGCTTCTTCGCTTTGCAAGCCAGCCAGCGGGGGAGGCGGCCTTCGGAACAACTTCCCCCGGTTCCCAAACAATGTGGCAAGGCAGAGCAGCCTGCCGGGACTGGCAGCCCGAGGTGCCCTGGTTTGAGCCTGGCCCATGCTTGCGGGGCAATCTGCACGGATCGATGTTGCAGTTAATGCTTTTAAAGCAGTGTTTCTCAACCTTGGCGACTTTAAGATGTTTGGACTTCAACTCCCGGAATTCTGGGAGTTGAAGTCCAAACATCTTAAAGTCACCAAGATTGAGAAATACTGCTTTAAAAGCATTAGCATTGCCAGGCCGCGCAAGCCTGCCTTTTGTGGCCGTCCTCAGGCGGCGGCGGGGGGGCAGGCCTTGCCTGTGTTTGCGCTGCGCACCGAAGGTGGGAGACTCGGAACAAGTACCAACATGGATTCAGGGGAAAGCGGAGCTGGCGGGGGCGGCGGAAAGATCCGGATGCGATGGTATCATCTGGCAGCAGCCCCCTCGAAGCCTTATCCAAGAAACAAGCAGGTGAGAAGGCCGCCGCGGAAGAATGGAATCTGTGGGGACGGCGGGAAGGGAGGGAAAGGAGGAAGAGGAGGGAAGAGGAAGCCACCATCAGCCCCGGAACTGCCGGGGAAGCTCCTTCACGCGCTTTCCCCCGGAGGGGAGGGAAGGGGGTGGAAGTCTCCCTTGTTGGCCTGAGCGGGGAGCCAGGCCATGTTCTGGCTGGACGGGCTGAGAGTGCCAAGAGTTGAAGGATTCCCCATTTTCTTCCTCCCCTCAGTGAGAGGACAGGGAGAAAAGGCCCCTGAGCGCGCGTGCGCGTGCGTGTGTG
>JAEANM010009243.1:0-12220 GCA_017656035.1 Myanophis thanlyinensis
AAATAAATAATAAATAAATAAGAAGGCTGCTAAGGCAAGCCAAATAAGGAAGTTTGCTGAGAGAAAAGAAAAGTTGATGGAGAAAGATAAAGATTGAAAATCATGATTTTAGTTTACTATTGTAGTAACTGGCTGCTTGATCTTCTTAGCTGTGGATGGCTAAAATTTTCTGATTCTGATTTTCATTAAAAGAGAAAGTCAAGATGGTGGAGCAAAGTATTTTGAAAGGTCTCTAAATAAAATACTTGAAAGGTCTCTAAATAAAAGATGCCAATTTGTGGGCCAATTGCTCTCTAATGATAAAAAATATCCTCTCAAAGCACTTCTGAGATGCAAACATGTGGAGAATGTTACCAAACTGCCAAGACAACTTTTCAAGCAGCTGAAAATTCAGAGTATATCGCAGCCTTGGAAGAAGCGGATATTAACTTTCATTTTCACCCTCACAATTATGGTTTGAATGTAAACCTCTCAATACAACTGAAAGTAGAGTGCGAGAAAAAAAAACAAATTTTAAATTTTTTTCTTCAAGGACATTAACAAGGTTGAAGATTTCATGATAAAAAGAAAGGATTACAAGTTTTTGATTCGTCCAGAGAAGAAGTTTTTACTCCATGAAGATAAGCTAGAAGGAGTGACTTAAACTTAATGAGTTAACTGGAATCAGGATGCATTTGTCTCTGCCTGATATGTGCAACTCAAAGAAAAGTTTAACTCAGAATTTAAAACACACACACACACACACACAGATAGTAAGCAAAAGCTATTGTAAATGTATCTGAGAGGACCTGTATTAAGAAAAAAATTAAAGAAAATGATATACCAGTTTAAAGAAAAGCTCTGTATGTTAAGAAGAATGTTTATAAAAGAAAAAAATATATTATATAATTGTAGTTTGGAGGGAGGGAGGGAGCTAAATGCAATATTGAAGTTTAAAACTTCATGTTTAACTGCATGTTAAAGTCAAAGAATAAGATGTATTATAAAGTTTTGATTTAAAGTGCTTGTTTGTTTGTTGATTTTTAAAATGTTTAGTACTTTGAGGGAAAGGGGAGGGTGAAAGGGGAAAAAAAGGGTTCTGTCCCTTCAATAAGGCCAAAGAATTTGAAAGAATACAATAAATTGTAAAAATAAAAATGGTGACAGTTCACAAAAATTACTAGGTGCAAATAGAAATACATACTATTTCCATAGTAAAGAAGATAAAGCAGGAATGGTTAAATGGAATATTTTATTTAAACAAGAACACATGTTGTTATTTGGCTATCACTTCTGGAATTTGTGCTTGTGAAGAAAAATGGATTTTCGTTTTGTTGATTAAAAAACTTGGTGTTATAGAAATGGCTAGTTATATATTAATATGTAAAAGCAAAAAGTTGAGGTTAGAGGAGTATATTTATCCTGTACTGTGGTAGGAAGAGTTGGAAGTCAATGCCACCCTTTCTTTTTTTTCTCTTCCTCCTTGTATTTCATGCCCCCTTTTCCCATTTCCTTTCCTTCCCTTAACTTCCCATTTTCTTTTCTTGTTTTGTATTTTATACAATAAAAGAAATAAAGAAAATTTGGGGGGGGGGGGAAATGGTTGCAAGCCACTTTTTTCAGTGCCGTTGTAACTTTGAAGGGTCTCTAAATGAAATGTTGTAAGTCGAGGACTACCTGTATGCTGTTTTCATGTTACAATTTTCATTTTTGCGATGGAATAGCTCTGCCCAAGATACTATTTTTAGTTCAATAAAACGCTTTAAAAGAAATTAAAAACTGTCTTCCCTTTCTCGAATCACCCAGTTAATTCACCCGGCAACTTACATGTCATTCATCCTACTACAAATATGTGCTGCTTTAAGTCAAGGACACAGAGTCTGCTTTAACTTTGGTATCTCCTTGTCTTTTTGTCAGGAGATGTCTCATCCTTAAACCTACATCTTATGTAGGGTGTTAATTATTTCCCTTTCATGTCTCAATTGCACAATGCCTCAGCACCTTAAGTTGTTCAGTTTGATCTTTGTGCTCAGGAACAAGGTAATTAAGCAAGCTACAATTTAAGGAAACGTGTGCTATGCCTTGGCATGAGCCTTCAGACAGCTCTCCATCCTAAATCATTTGATAATGTGGGAAGCTCTGTGCGTGTCTCCATTTGACTGAGGTTTAGTTCAACAGGTCACAAATCAGTAATTGATTCGCAGTGTGCCTCTGCTGGTTTTATTACAATAATGAGGACTATCTTTTTTATCTCCACTAATATGTTACCAAACCATCAACTGCTCAGTTTGGTATCAGGATGACTTTGACAGGTTGTTAGCGGCTTGTATGAGGTAGGGAACTTCAGAGAAATGGCTTGAGTAGTTGTTGTCTTGCCTGATCAGTCTTAGATAATGTTTAAATGAATAAAAGAAACACTTGTAAGACAAGTTTTGTTCTTGAATAGAAACGTTAAAGAAATGAGATCTCAGCAGAATTATCTATGCCATATTCAGCTCTCAATGTTTGCAAAAAATCTCAGCTGTAATCCATTGCATGGCTTGATAAGATTGGGAAAATTCTTGTAGGAATTGCTAGAAAGTCACTTCCATTTTTTTCCAGTGTATTATCTTCTAGGTTTTAGGATAACAATTTCTAGGTATCTCAGCAAGCCGAGGGTTTTAGACTTAACATTTGAGCAGTTTGGAAAAGGTTGTTGTAGATAAAATGGTTGCATCATCCAATTTGGCATAAGGGGATTTTTGATGTACAAAATTAAAAGAATGAAAGGTATAATTCAAGTGACAGGTCAGTTGATGATGGAGACAATTTTAAGTGATCCAGTCTGGCTGAAGTTAATTTTGATTAGTTTATTTGATACTTTTGCAAAACTATGGCCACGAAGCATTGATTCAAATTAGAGTTTCTCAGTGGATTTTTACATTGAGTAATTAAAACTGGGAAATAATCATATCCACTCATTGACATAATATAATTTTAATTTTTGTTAGATTTTTATGCCACTTTTATTAATTTACAAATGAACGTACATTCATACTCCCTCTTCTATTTTTCCCACAACAACAACCCTGTGAGATGAATTGTGCTGAGAGAGAATGACTGGCCCAAAGACACCCAGCTGGCTTTTATGCCTAAAGTCAAACTATAACTCATAGTCTCCTGGTTTCTAGACCAGCACCTTAACCACTATAGGTACTCCTTGATCACAGAGTCTGCCCATTACAGTCACAAGTGGTGACAACTGTTAAATGAGGCAGCCTTGCTTAATGAGCTCCACCCTCTACATTCACTGATATTCAGATTCAGATTCAGATTTTATTTGTCACATACATGATCATACATGGTACAATATGCAATGAAATGCTTTGTGTAACCGCTCAGTGAAAGTTACAAATTTTTTACAAATTTTTTTACAAATTTTACAAATGTTATGAATCTACAAGTTAGAATAAGATTTAAATTGAATTTACAGTTGATTTTACAATTTAAGTCCTGGGAGAGCAAGGGGGGGTGGGATGTTTGATGTCCCCACGGCTACTCACACACAGCAGTCTTCGCTGTGGGTCCGCTCCTGGCACTGCTGCCTCTGTCGGCCTGCATAGCTGGGGCTGCTTCTGGGGCTGCTGCCAGTGGCCTGGTTTCCCAAGGCTTCTCTTGGCGCTGCTGCTCTGGCAGTCCTGGCTGTCTGGGGCCACTCCTGGCACCGCTGCTCTGGCAGATGGTGGCTTGTAGTCCTTTCGGCTCCTCAGTGTCTCTGAAGGTCTTCTTAATATCACTATTAAACGAATGTGGAGGTTATTAAATGAGCATGGGGTATCTCATGGCTGGGAGAGGGTGGGCCCTGGGATGCTCATCACCCAGTTGGGTGCATAAAGGAGGCAGGCACGTAGTAAAAAACTTTGCAAAACAGCCCAACAGAAAGGATGAACTCAGCTAGATTAAGGTTTAGCTCTGTGCTCCTGTGCCAGAAAGGATGAGCTCAGCTAGATTAAGGTTTAGCTCTGTGCTCCTGTGCCACAAACAAGATTTTGTGTTTGGACAATGAAGCCGTGCTTGTGGGGTGGGTTTCTGCCCAATCAGCCATCAGGAGACTGCAATAATCTCTAGCTCTTGCTAGCTTTAAGGAAATCAGCCACCTGCATACAAATGTGGCAGCTGCAGGACGAGCTTCCCAAAACCATTTCCTTGCTTAATCTCTTCCCTCCACCAGAAGCTCACATTTATTCAATAAAGAAAAGAAAAGAAAACAGCTGAAAGGAATAGACTTGTTGGTCTTTTTCTCCTGATCCCCTCCCCCAAATTAGGTGCTAAAACTGAACTCCCTACTTCTGCCCTCCAATCTCAATCCCTTTTAATCCCTTAATTTGCTAAACGTATAAATGACTAGAAAGAGGGTGATAAAATCTATATAATTTTGATGAGTTACCACTGTCAGGCTGAAGATAGAAGAAAGGAAGAAAGCACAGCAAAGGAAATCTTTTGGCAGCTTTTTGCCATGAGGAGCTGAAGAAAAAAGTTCAGCTCTCAAGAGAAAGTAGCTACAGGCTACAGCGTAAATGTACACCAAACAGCCATAATAGAAGATGAATCCTAAAGGCAGTCAGAGAGGAAGCAAAAAGTTTTTCAGGTTTCTGCTGTTGTAAGTTTAAAACAAGGATCTATATAACTTTTTCTGGGGTGGAAGGGAGGGGTCTATTGTAGCTTGAATGGCCATTAAGGGACTGGTCATATCTTGAGGATTACTGGTATACTGGCACTCTAACAACTGTAGATTTAAAAAGATTTTCCACTATAGCTATTAATTTTCAATCCCCCAAATCACAATTATTTATTACACTTTTGATAGTCAAGGATACCTTTTATGCTTAATATAAAGTTTGGGAAGCCGACCTCCATCTAGTCTTATGTTGGGCATCTGATGGTATAGAACAGGGGTGTCAAACTTGATTTCATTGAGGGCCATATCAGGGTTACTCGAACAACATATTTTAAGAAGATATTTGGTTGATACCTAGAATGCTGGCAGCAACCCGTATCAACCATCAGTGCCAGTCAATAATGTCACACATTTTTAAATGTTTAGTTGACTGGGTTTCATGTTTAATTAATAAAGTGTATATAACAACAACAACAACGGAAACAAGAACAATAACAACAACAGTGTTAACTAGACTGGGTGATTGGAAATTTATTCTAGAAGAGAGCAATGATGCAGTATTTATATATTTTTACCAAGAAAACAAAGGGCATTTGTCTACTCTAGATAGTCACTATAAGTTGCATTGACTCAAAAGATTTCTGGGCATTTTGTTGAACAAATAATATTTCTACCTATCATCTCTTTAGCATGCAAACACAACTTAATCAATTCAGTGCTACTAAACATTCATTTGCTAACTGAAGCAGTTTAGAAAGCTTTCAACAGATCTTAATTAAATATATAACTTAATAAATTAAACATATGCTTATAGGGTGAGATGTAGATTCAATAGAGAAAGGCTCTAAGATGATGCTATGACATTCACTTAGAGTTGTTATCTAGCTAGTCTGATCAAGTTAATGAAAGCTGGGTATTAAATTTCACACACATTAGAGAAGCTTAGACAAAACTCTTTTTCTTGCATGTCCTGGCATAATGGGTGGGTGGGGGTGGGTGGGTGGTGGGTGGGGTAGCTCAGAATGCAATAGCAGGGATTGGGTTTTGCAGGTGCAGCCAAAACCAAAGCCTCTACAGTAGCCCTTTTAGGCTTTCTAGATAACCAGCTTGTTCAGGCAGAACAGGAAAAAATGTGAGATTTTGGCTTCACACTTTCATTAAATAGAAAACACTGATACTTGAACACCTAATAAAGATTTGCCTTCTATTGATTCCTTTTTAATAAAACCTGGTGTGCATTATGGTGTTTTAAAGAAGAAAATACCTATCAAATTTACTAATAACTGTGTACACACTTATTAGATAAATAGAACTTTGAATGAAAAATATTATTACGTAAACCCACTTTTAAGCAGAACTAACTTTAGACTGCAGCTGATGCCTATTAACTCAAGTCTTCCAACTGTTTTTATTATATAACTTTATCAGGAATATTAAGAAATGGAGAGAATTAAATAAGAAAATAGAATGTCTGCAAGTGCTCCAGCTTTCATTATCTACACTAAAAAGGATGTCACATTTTCTTTTTTCTTATATCTTCAGTTCTTTGACTAAGAAACCAGGAGGAAATTTTCTAGCCTTTTATTGAGAAATGCTATCCATTTCAAATATTCATATAGAAGAATTTTTTGGGGATCAGTTTTACATTTCAAAATTTATATTTCTGAGTTTTAAATTTATGTTTAATTACATGGTATAATTTAGAGGTGATATTTCTGGCATATACACTTCAGGAAATAATAATTTATGATATTAAGGTGATAAGAAAGGTCAGAATTTGAACTCTTTTTTTGGTGTTGTGACTCAACATGATTGTTATATTTCTTGAAATAATGCAGTCTTTTTGGTGTGTTTATTAACTTGTAGATTCGATGGACCACTAGGTTTTCTTCTGCCTTCAGTTTTCTAAATTTCTATGTTTTATAACTCATCTGGATTATTAACTGCTATATTTCTCATTCTGCTGAATTATGGAGCCTATTGTTGTCTTTTTAGGTTAACACATCTGGATTCACTGCATTCTCACAGATTTTGTTTTTGAGGTTATCCATACCTTGGCTACATCATAGATCATTATAGTGATCTGTGTGAAAAGTTTCAAATATTGTGAAATATAGCAGGTAGGTGGCTAAGTAACTGCGATCATATTTTACCCAGACTGAAAACTCTGCACTTTTCCCCAATTTTAAGAACTATGCAATATTTTAATTTTATATCTATGAACTAATTTTCTACCTGAAAGGATACAAACTAAGAAATGCCATGCAAAACTATAATACAACAAATACTAATTAATGTACACACATCACCTGTTTTTTTTAACAACTTTTTTTATTAGTTTATTGAAGTATAAGATACAAAGAAAAAAAAGATGGAAAAGTAAGAAGAGAGGAAGGGAAAAAGAGGGGGTATGTGTAATGGGAGAAAAAAAGAAAAAGGCATCAACTTTTTGACTCTCTTTGGCACCGTCAAAGGTACAATTTTTTGCTTTTACACAACAATATGTACAAGCCATTTCTATAATAATACGCCTGTCTAATTTACAAAAACAGAGTCGAAGTTTCATTTTTTTTCTCATTGCAAACACACAAACACAGAGAAGCATTTTCAAACTAGAGACAAAATTAAATATAATCTCTTATTTGGATAAAAGAAACATTTTAATCATCTCAGCTTCCCTTGCAGTGGGGAATAATATATTCATTCTCATGTTTTCAAATCTAGTCCATAATATTTTACCAACTGTAGGATATTGTTCAGCATTACTTAAAAAATGGCAGACCTGCATATACGTACATACATACTCAATTTTATACATACAAAACTAACTTAAAGCTCACCTGTTTTTCTTTGAAAAAAAATAATGCTAAAGTTGAATAAATTCCCCCAATAAACGCAACCTTAGAATAAAAATCTCACAATTAATGGGACTTAAATTAAATGAATTGTTGAAATATTGCTGTGGTACTCCCCATAAGAAACATACTCTGTCCGTGTAACCTCATAATTATAAGAAATCATTTTGAAATGTAACAAGATAAGAAAACAGCACAATTGATAGCAATAACATTTCAGAACAATTTAAAAGATTATATATTTTAAGTTGATTTTTTTTAAAAAGCCACACTTTTCTTGTTTTACATTGTTGATAAATAGGATATAAATTAAAATATTATTATTTACAATATTATACATTATTTTTAATTGATTTTTTTTTAATTGCACCTTTTCCTATTTTACATTATTGATCAATGGAGGTAAATTAAAGTAATAATATTATATTGGCAAAATAAAAGAAACTTGAAAAATATGATGCTTGGGTGTTTATCACTACCTTATCTTTACCCAGAGTTGCTCTGTAAAGAAGATGGGCAGTCTCATAATATGATATATAAATAAATAAATGTTTGTCCACAGGTTAAGCTTGGCCTAGAAGCCCAGAGATTGTGGGTTCTAGTCCCACTTTAGGCATTAATGCTGATTGGATAACTTTGGGCAAATAACTGTTTCTCAGCCCAAATCACTTCATGGGGTTACTTTGGTAGAAAAAGTAAAAGGAGAACAGAGTATCAGGCATGTCTACCAACCTTGAACTGTATATATATAAAAAATATATACAGGATAATTTTTTTAAAAAAAGTAAAAGTAAAACAAATCTAAAAATGCTACAAAGAATCCAAATCCAAGCCCAGATCCATGTTCACATCATCCTTGCTAATAATTTGCCAACCTGTTTGTCTATTTTAATATATGGCTGGAATGTTCTTTATCGTATCCACACATTTCAGAGAACAGCTTGGTGAAAACTGCATTCCTTTCCCTTCCTTTATTTGTCACTCTATAATTTTCCTTCCTAAATAAGAGTGGCAGTCACTACATACTATTAGGTGCATTATTCTACCAGCAGTAAGTGAAAATACTTTGGGTGTATTAAGAAGTGCAAAAGGGGAAAATACATTGGTTGATTTATTTACCCGTGGTGCTTTTGGTTTGTCCATAAATTAAAGAACAGAAGAAACTGTCCTACTCTGGTGGACCTATTGAAGAACCAGCTATTTTTCGTCTTTTATCAGCTGGCTCCTTGCCCTTCCTCCTTGTAATAAGTGCTAAGCAGCAATCCTTCTAAAAGAGTTTCAGGCAAGGTTGTTCAGTGTTCAACATGCAGGACTTAAAGGGCAATAGAAAACTTCATATTGTCTCAGTTGGAGAGAAGGGACTCATTGTAGGTGTAAATCTCTGGCAGCTGACTGTTGGAGCCCATGAGCCGTACCTTGTAAATAATTCACTTAGGGAAAGGGGGGCGGGGGTGGAAATCTGCATATGAGAATGAAATGTCATTTATAACCCATAGAATATTGGCTTGGCGAAGAAAAACTTTCCAGCCCCTTCAACTCATTACATAGCACTAAGAAGGAAAATTGGGAGGAGGGCCTGGGGAGGGTGTAGCATAAAATCTCTACCTGTCAGTTTCACCACATTGTTTTTCAAATAAGATCATAAAATGGAGGTTGCTGGAAGTACAAAGATGGTTGTAGTTGTCACCTCCCTTTTTTTTTTCTTTGCAAAGACCAGGGATATTTAGTCAATATAATTTCAGACTTACTTGTGTTTTGTGATTTTTATATACAGATTTTCTATATTTACCACAAATAAGAATAACTCTGGATTTTATACAACCTGATCCCCACTTCCTTAAGTTAAAACGCAATCACACCTTTTTTCCTTCCTTTACAGGATTCTCAGTGAATGTCACATGACTCTTGGCTTCAAAACTAGCTTAATCAGGAACAATATTGTGTTTTCTTTTTATATAAACAAAGTGCCTTGCTAGGTAGTTTCGTTCTTTACAGCATGGTGGGCAACTTCTTTTTTTCTGGCAATAGCCTCAGGTCTTCATAAATGATATTTTGAAGGTTTTATGCACACAGTGGGCAGGGCTGAAGCCAACAGTGATCAAAGCAAGAGACATTGGCATTCACAGGAAGGGTAAATGTCTATAGAGATTCTCAGTCATCCAAGTCATGGTTGTCCCAAAGATGCTTTTTCAAAAGGTAACTGGGCTTTGTTTTTCCTTGAAGACATTTCACTTCTCAATCCAAGAAGCTTCTTCAGTTCTGACTGAAGGGAGGAATTCCTTCCATCTTCCACCATTCAGTCAGAACTCCCGCTGATGAGAATGGAAAGGGGATTTCTCTATATCTCCTGGAACTCTAGTGCCCATGCCAAGCTGCTTCATGCTGCTCAGAAATGTGGGGTTTTTTTCTGTGTGAAGGGGACTACCTCAGAAATAGAGGTTTCTTTGCACTCAAGTAACAACTTATATGAATGAAGCCTTCAGAAATCATAGAAACAAATATGTATATCCTAACCATATCTACATGAGTATGATACATGCCCTGAAAAGAAAAAGATTGAGAAGATGTCATTTCCTATATAAATGCAATCTGTCCTGGTTTGAGCATCTAAATTAATGGATGTCCATATGAATGTGATTTCCAGTTATGTGCAGAGATCTTAATATGAGTAAGCGTCTGAATTACTGGAATCCTGCGTATAAAATGAACAATTTATATCAGAATCACATGATCTTGGAGACAAGTAAATTATATGAATTTAAGGTGAAGGAAATAGTGTGCTCCTATTGCATTTTGATAGATAGATAGATAGATAGATAGATAGATGTGGGAGGGAGAAGTCCAAAGGTGAACAGGATTGTATCTGGATATTTCTCAGGTAAATAACCTTATACTGAAGATTTATTGTTGCCTTATAATGAATCTTTGAATTATTATTAAAATATTCCCTTATTTGTGTTAGCATAATATGTATTCAAAAGCCAACTTTTAAAAATATTTTACTATGTAAAATATATTGCATGCACACAGAATAGAGTAAATTTACTGTATTCTGTTCTTATCATTCTAAAAGGTGACATTTTGAAGAGGGGAAAAATCACCTATGTATATATATAGAACTTGGATTGACAGCTAAGCAACTGTGCTAATGCTTTTTTTCCTTTTTAAATCAACACACCAACAACATTATAGCATTGTTTTAGTTCAAATATTGAAATACAGAATTCTCTTTGCAGAATCTGATAAAGATGTTGATATTTCCTTTGCAATGTAGGGTCTGTTAGGCGCCTTCTCATTTTGATCTTACCAAAGAGAGCAGTCAGACTCTATTCTCTCTCATGTTGTATTTGCAAGTTCTTGATCCAGCTCTGCTTAATGTCGCCTAGGTTGAGACTGTAGACAGATGATGCAGTATAATTCATTACGAAGCAATTGCCAGGAAGCCGAGCCACTGGTCCAGGAAAAGGTCCTAACCAGTTGTCTCTTATACTGGAATGATTTTATGCTTTAGAGACAAATAAAATATGTGGCTGTAATGCCATAGGCTGATTTTCTACATTGCTACAATTGCCAGTAAATACAGAAGGTTCATTGCAGTATTTTCAGGTCCATAGATTCTCTGAATTATTCTGAACTCTCAAAAAGGTAGAACACAACTGCTTTCAAAGATAAAATCATTAGGCTTGATTGCAATCTGAGATTCTCATGTTACTTCCCTTAATTAATGCATTTTATCATTTTACTTCTTTGATTTTTATATCATCTTTCCATTCAAGCAGCAAAATAAAAATTAAAAGCAACAGCATTAATTAAAATATATCCATCCTTTAAACATCCCCTTTTAAAAGGCCAATTTAAAAGTTATGTTTTAATTAAATTTTTCAAGTAAAATAGAGTAAAACCATTTCATATGGAAGTGCTTTCCCCAATTTGGGAACAATAAGAGAATTGTGGACAAGGGAGCAATAAAAAAAATCCAGATAGTTCTGACTTATCCTCTACTGGTTGTCCAGATATTTGCAGCCTAGATATGGCGGCCCTTGTTCCGTAGGACTTACAACGAGAAAAAATGACATTACCATATAATGTATATTTATCTGAAAAATAGCAGCTTATGATGGGAAATGGTACAGGGGAGAGATATGACCAATATAATGGTGTTATACTTGGATTCAGGTCTTGATGCACTATTAAAATGACAAAGACAAAGAAGTGATGGGAATACATCATCCTGAATACACATTTTTTTCATTATCAAAGGCTATTGTTCACTGGTGTGTCAGCACAATTTGCAATAAATATGGTAAAACTATTATTTTTGTTTTTAGGATTGATACAGCTGTTGATGCTGTTACATTGGGATGGCAATGTGTAGTCATATTCATTTTGCATAATCAAAGGATGCAGTCAGGAAAAGCTTTAAAAAGAAAAATAATAGCAAGGACATTAACATTATCTTCTTTCTTTGTGCTGGAAAACATCTCACTGGTGTGACTTTGTATGAATAGCCAGTTCTTTGGAAATAAATTACGATCAAAATCCAAAGACAACCATAAATTAAACGTGGCTTTTTTTCCCTTCCTACTTTGGTATACATGACTTTCCATTAAGCTAGCCTCATATAATATACCTCGGATGTGTTCAATAAAGGCCTGTAAATTATAGTAAGTATTTAAAATGGTAAATAGACGTAGAAAAAGGCCACATTAGGATTAATGAATGAAAGGGT
>JAEANM010009244.1:0-16485 GCA_017656035.1 Myanophis thanlyinensis
AGATCTATACCGGTCTCCCTGAATTTTTAAAGTACCAGCAGTAAAAATAATTAACCAATATATATATATATATATATCATCTAAAGATTTCCCCTGTCTAGTTATGTCCAACTCTCGGGGTGGTGCTCATCTTTGGTTCTTAGCTGAAGGAGCCAGCATATTCCAAAGACACTTCCATGGTCATGTGACCAGCATATCTAGATGTTGAGGTTACTGGAACGCTATTATCTTCCCACTGAAGTGGTACCTATTTATCTACATGCATTCGCCTGCTTTTAAACTGTTGGATTGGCAGGAGCTGGTGAAAGTAATGGGAGCTCACTCTGTTGTACAACGTTTGGGTCTCAAACCCAGACTCAGCATCTTTAACGATTGAGCCATCGCATCTCCCACTATCTGCCTGCTTCTCTGTTTCTTGTCTCTCTCTCTCCCTCTCACCCTCTCTCCCTCCCCCCTACCTCCAATCTCTGTCATCTATCTATCATCCATCTATCTATCCGTCTTTTGGGGATATATTCATATTCCCCAAAAGATGAAGAGCTATTTCTTCTCAGTTCCAGCAACCTTCAGTGTAATTTGAGATCTTTTGAATAGTACCCTGGGAGCATTTTTCATGATCATTTAAAGATCTTTTTTGATTGAAAGCTGCAGTTACAGCCCTAAAGGAAAGCGGCAGTGATTAACTGTTTGAGATTTTTTTAAAAGTATAATGACTAAAAGAATGCCCAAGATTTATTGGGTGGTGGAGTTCTTAAATTTAAACCACGAAAGGTGGCAGAAATTGATTTCAACATAATTTGTGACTGGCTTATTGAATTGTGTCTGTGCCATTATCAATTCAATGTTTTCTATACTGAGGAGAGCTATTTATTTATTTATTTATTAAACAAATGCATATACCAACCAATTCACACACAGTGATTCTGGGCAGTGGACAATATTAAAGATCCTCAGTTAAAAATTCACAATTTAACAATTTAACCCCCTCGCACTCTTTAAGTTTACAAGGTGTTAATACATTTGTACATAGGAACATCAACAAATTTATCTTTGTAAACATTAAACACCAGTTCATTTTCTGATTAGCTGTAATTATCTGGGCCTTTGCTTTTTTATGCTTTCCAAATGATTTGGACTTCAATTTCCATAGTCCCCAGCAAACATGGATGACAGTCCAAGAATTATGGGTTTAGTCCAACACATCTGGAGGGCATTCAGGATGTCTGCAACAAGAAATTTAGATGAAACCAAGTTGGAAACAGCAGCTGCAGAACCTGAAAAGCAGAAATATATTTATTCCCCAAACGGGTTGTTGTATAGTTTAAGAATTTAATCCACAAACAGCATAACAGAGTTGGAAGGGACCTTTGAGGCCACTTTAATTTAATTTATTTTTAACTGTATTTTAATTAATTGTTATATTTTGTGTTTTAAATGGCTGTGCACCACCCCGAGTTCTTCGGGAGAGCGGGCGGTATAGAAATGTTGTTATTAAATTAAATTAAATTCTAATCCAACCCCTGCTCAAGCATTTCAGACAAGTGGCTGTCCAATCTCTTCTTAAAAGCCTCCATTGATGGAGCACTCACTGCTTCTGAAGGCAAGCCGTTTTATTTGTCCTCCCTGTCAGAAAATTCCTGTCCTAAATTGCTTCTCTCCTTGATCAGTTTCCACCACATTGCTTCTTGTCCTGCCCTCAGGTGCTTTGGAGAATAGCTTGACTCCCTCTTCTTTGTGGCAGCCCCTGAGATACTGGAAGACTGCTATCATGCCACCCCTACTTTTCACCAGACTAGACATATCCAATTCCTGCAACTGTTGTTAATATATATTTTAGCCTCTAGCCCTAAGATAGTCCACTAAAATAGATAGTGGGATTTACAGAGAAAGACTTGAAGCCGGTGCAATAATTTATCACGAGCACCATGAGCTAAATCCAGAAAATCATGGATCTGACCAAAAGAGGATCACAAATTGGATCTGGCTTTTGCTTTGGGCAGTGACTACATGATCAGGATGTTGCCACCTGTCCCTTATCACTTTGGAGTTTTCCATAGCATCCTTCCTCAGCTGGGAGGCCGAGGCTCTTTAATCAGCTCATCCCAGGGACTTAATGGGGTTTGAGAGGAATTTAAGTTTTTTCCTGAGATTTTGATAAACATTTTCATTGATGCCTTAGTTACTATTGGAATGAGGTGGCAGCAGTAAAATCTCTTGAGAAATATGAAATATAAACAAACAAACAAATTTTTGGATTGCAAGTATGCAGAAACACTGCATGTTGGCACCTTTGAGGTGATGTGGCATTTACCAAGGTGCTTTTCCAAAAGGCAAGTGGACTTTTTGGCACGTCTTTTCTTTTTCTCCCAAAAGGCAACTGGACTTCAAGAAAGTCCAGTTGCCTTATGAAAAAAGCACTTTCGGACAACCATGACCTGGATTATTGAGAATTCTCTATAGATATGTGTTGTGGTTTGTGGATAAAGATAAAGCAACAGAACCTAGGCCTGACTGGGAGAAAACTAGGAACGAATCTAACCAGACATACATAAAAGCTTTTGTTACCATGTGGTGATAAGGGTGGCAAAAAGGTTTATTTCTCCAACCTTCTCTTCTACTATTGGCCAATAGCCATGCGCAGAGCAGTCTAGACCCTTCTTGGTTGCCCTGCACAGACACTGGAGACACCGGAACATCTGCAAAACCCTTATGAGTGCTATTCGAATCACCCTGTGGATAACATTGCTCAGATTCACTGTGAGTTGGCCTTCAGCTAGACAAGTCCTGAATAGGGGGCTGAAGCAGTCTTGTAATGTTATCAGGGATGGGTTTGAGGCTGTTATTCCTGAGAAAATGGACATGGTCCTTGTAGTTGTGAGTGTGGCCAGTGCTCTTCCTGGTTGCTTGAGATCTCTGGGGATGAAACATATGCAGGGATAAATGTATCTTTGAGAAGTGAGATGATTCCACTAGCTTTGAAACAAGGTAATGGTGTGCCTCTTCTTCAAGAGACTATCCTTGGATCTAGTTCAGTGATGATGAACCTTTTAGTAACTGAGTGCCCAAACTGCAAGTCATGTGTGTGTGTGTGTGTGTGTGTGCGTGCGTGCAAGCACACACACACGCGCACACATGCCACAGACCCAAAGACCAGCTGGCTGGCAGGAGGTGGGGCATCACAACACTGGCAGCTCTGCAAGAGGCAAGATCTTTTTCTTTTGGGAGCTTCTATTTTGTCGTTTGCAGGTAAACTTCTGTTTCCCTGCAAACGACGAGGAAAAATGTCATGCAGTGTAGCTGAGCTCGGCCAACGTGGTGCGTGGCCTCAGAGAGGGCTCTGAGTACTTCCTCTGACATGCAATCACTGATCTAGTTGATCTGGACAACTTTCATCCAATGTCCAAACACAGGCTTGGAAAATGTAAATGTTAGCTCATACTCAAATTCTGATTTGAATGGCTCCCCACTGCATGTTCAATCCACATTAGAGCAGCAGGTTAGGATTGTGTCAATCATTTAAAGCAGAGTTTCCTCACTCAGCATCTTTAAGATGTACGCACTTCAACACCCAGAAATCCTCAATCAGCCCATGCTAGCTGGGATTGAAGTCCATATATCTTAAATTTATTTAGATTGAGAAACACTAGTTTAGTAGGATGCTTTGCAAGGCGGAGAAATAAGTTGCTCCTTTCCCCCTCTATTTAGCATGATTGAGCATGATTAATAAACAATAAACAGCCAATTCAACAAGAGAAACCCCTTAGAACAGCAGAAATGTGATGCTTTGTCCTTAATGGTGGGTTTGAGGACAACTGTGGTGAAGCCCTCTCATCAGTTCAGGTAGCCCCTCTCCAAACCTCCTTGAATCAGCATATGAACCAAAGCCTTTCTAGTTTCAAAAATATGGGATGCAGAAGCTCTCGACTGACACACGTAGCTCCTTTCCTGCCTGTCACACAACACTGCAATCTGAATACCTGTGATGGACTTACCCTTTTTTGTAGTCCTTAGGAAGATGTTGGCATTCTCCCCAGTGGTGAAGAATTTGAAATAAGAACAATTAGCTTCTGAAAAAAAAGAAAGCATTCAACTCCTTTGTCATTAAGTTATACCACAGGTAATCCTCGATTTATGTCATTTGTTTAATGACTGTTCAAAATTATGATGGGGCTGAAAAAAGAAACTTACAACTGGTCCTAGCACTTCCAACTATCACATGTCCTGTGGTCACGTCTATGTGGTTATGTGATCAAAATTTAAGTGCTTCATTAGCCTGGGCAAGAAATTTTGGCTACACAATAGATTTAGAATGATGGCAAAGACTGTGGGAGAGAAATTATAAAGCAACAATGTCTACAGCTTATAAAGAGAATCTTTATAAAATGTTCTATAGATGGCATTTGCCACCGGTGAGGTTGGCAAGGATGTTTAAAAATAAATCAGCCAAATGTTGGAAATGTCACCAAACACCAGGGTCCTACTATCATATGTGGTGGACCTGCCCAATGGCAAGAAAATTTTGGACGAAAATGCATACTGTACGTGGTTAGAAAAAACGACTAAGCAACATATTAGATTTGAAACCAGAGATTTTCTTATTGGGAATGACACCAGAGTTTTACAGTAAAGACAATACTTATTTGATAATACATGTATTAATTGTAGCGAGAATAGTATTTGCACAGAATTGGAAGCTTGAAAAAACACCAACAGAGGGAGAAGTAATAAAAAAAATTGGAATGTGCAGAAATGGACAGATTGACTATGGATATTAAATATATATATATAAATGAATTTAACAAGAGATGAGTAGCTTTTTGCCAATGGTTAAACAATAGAAACAAGAAATACTAAGAAAAAGTGATATGATGGCTAAAAGTAACACAGAGTTAGAGAGAAGACAGGAATGGAAAATTGTTATATTTTATGATATGATAAGAGATATAAAGATATGGTTGTATAGTTAGGAGACATTAAACAAATAATAGATTGTACTAGAAGAACTATGTACTCACTCAAGCGGCGCGTGAAACAATTTATAATGTAAGTAATTGATAAAATGTAAAATAAAAAATATGTATAAAAATTAAGTTTCACAGTTGGCATGTATTTATGATGATTCTAACATTCTGAGCCACATGAGCATCATTTGTGCTTACCAAAGGGGCTTCTGACAAGCAAACTCAATGGGAGAAGCTAGATTTGCTTAACAACCATGGTAAAAAAGGTCTTAAAATCAGATATGACTCACTTACTTATGTAGACAATTAACCAGTGGAACAGGTTGCCTTTGGAAGTTGTAAATGTTTCATCACTGGAGGTTTTTAAAAGACTGGACTGCTTTAGCAGGGGATTGGACTAGAAGACCTCCAAAGTTCCTTCTACCTGTATTCTGTTTGATTGATTGTTGGTATCACTTGGCAATGGACAGTTGGACAGTTCCAACTGTAGTCATAAATCAAGGATTAACTTAGTATATTCTTCTTCTTCTTCTTCCTCCTCCTCCTAAGTCCTTCAAATCATCTCAAACAAAATTAATTTCTCATAAATATTTCAATATTTCTTCCACTTTAGGTACTAAAACAAAACTTAGTCCAAAAAAGGACATTATGTTTTTGTTTTCTTTCCAAATACTGGCTGTATAGAATAGTTCTAGCAATGAAACTTGAAAATTGCCATGAATTTAAGAAAATTGCCATGAATTTAAGAAAATCCTCCCAGGAAGAGCCTCTTTATTTTATTTGTGGAAACTTTTTGCCATCTCCTATAGATTACCATAAATCTCCCTCTGTAATCTTCTTTGAGTGTAATTCCTTTTGCCTTTCCAGTTTCAGAAACAGAGCTCTCTGTTGGACTATACTGGAGACTGTTTCTGACATCAAATTTCTCCTCTGAAATAAAATCTCTTTCTCAGAGACCGTAGAATTGCTGACCTGGTTACTATTAATAATTTAATTACCTACACCACAACATACTATTTTTGTATGTCTTTCATGCTAAATAAATGTTGGTATATACATCCTTGCCAAATATTCATGATAGAAGCTTTAAATATCAAACATAAACTGATAAATTGAAACAATGCCCAAAATTATAAACATGTTTTAATTGAAGCCCTTTTAAAATAGGATAAAGGAAGGCTACTTATTAGACAATAACTTGATTAGGTTTTATCTTTATAAGACCATTTAAGTTTTTGTATGTAATCACATGTGCTTTTGCTGCATTTTAATGAGCGTTTCATGGTAGGAAATATTTTTGTATCAAAATCCAGATTACAATATATATGCAGCAAAAGTTGAAGCAAAGAATTGTGGTAGAGAAAATGTTAACTTGTCATTATTTAAGCTATTTAATCAAGAATACTCTTTCACTGCAATGACTGTATGTTAGGATATTTAAATTAAGTAGCTGGAACAGTAAAGTATCATGGCCAGAACATATAGTTGTAGGTGATTGGTTGGAGAATGCAGATTCCTGCATGAGGTAATCTACATTATGATTGGTTGCTGTGAGTGTAAAGGGGGAGTTCCCTTTTTCCCTGCCTTTTTCTTCTATGTGCTTGGTATGCTGTTCATGATTTATCTCATGATGTTAGTGTGTTCCTGACTATCTTGTCTGCTGTAAACATAGACATTAAATATATTTATTTAAATAAAAATACAAGTTTGTGTCAGCGTCTCTGACTTTATTTGGACATTTGCTGAACAATTCTCTGACACTGTAAAACTGAAAGTATGCCTTTCTTGATTTCATGAAACATTTGTCTAAAGTTTAAACCTTGAAAAATAGAGAAATTGGACTCTGTTTAATTTTATATTGAATGTTTTTTTTAGCATATAAAGCAAAGTACATCTTTGGTCAAAATCAGTTTTGTTGCCAACAGATCATAAGACTTTAAAATGTAAATTTAAAGACTTTTGGATCAGAATTAAAATTGTGAAAAATACAATTAATTAGGTGTATTGATAGCTGTGTTTCAGTGGCGAAATAGATGTATAGATAGTTCTCATGCATTACAATTAGGACCAGAGTTTCTTTTGCTAAGCAAGATGGTTGGTAAGTGAATTGTGCCTGATTTTATGACCTTTTATGTCATGGTTGTTAAGCAAATCAATTCAGTTATTAAGTGAATCTCACAATCATTAAGTGAATCTGACTTCCCCCATTGACTTTGTTTGTCAGGAAGATGGTGATGATCACAAATGGTGATCACATGATCCTGGGAAGCTGCAATTGTAGTAAATGCCCACTGTTTGCCAAGTGACCGAATTTTGATAATTAGACATGGGGATGCTGCAATGGTTGTAATTGTGAGGATCAGTTGTAAATCACTTTTTTGGGTATCATTATAATCAATCTTAACTCATGAATTATAGTCCAAAATGTTTTGATGGCACCATGTTGGAGAAAGCTTGCACATTGTATTTATATGATTTAATTATTTTAATGAAAGATTACTGAAGTAACTTCTTGGCAATTTCCTCTTGAATTAATTACAATTAGTTATTTCTTTCAATTTGGGGAGACATTACTTAACAAAAGCATAAAAAATTAAAAGAGGAAGAAAAGTGAACAATACAACAAAACATTTTATATGAGAATTCCTATGCATATGCAAATAGATAAATAAACCAATAATATCATTTTAGTTTTACACAGTTTCAGTAAAGGATGAATGTAGTACTCTGTGGATTGAAGAGCCGATGTATTTTGTGGCTTATGAATGAGCTGCTTTCAAATGCAAATTATGTAAAGCGGTTGCAATTAAAATAACAACTATAATCCTACTGTATTTCTGCTGGCACATGCTTTTTTCCAAGTTGCCAACAATTTCTTACAGCGCTCCCCTTTATATCATTATATATTATATAAAAATGTTGTTGCCTGCCAGATGTTTCTGCCACAAAAAACATGAAAAATGTGAAAAGAAAACACTTTTTTCTTTTAAGCATTCTTTGGCTTTGTGGACTGACATGGCCACCAGTTTTTCCCTGCATATCTGCAATGCACTGGCTGATTCTGCAGTCCTAAGAACTAGCAACTTGCTCCTGATTCCCCCCCCTCCATAAAATAAAAATATTGTTCAAATATAATTGTATATAGTATATAAGGATCCCAGCAGTAGAAAGGTTAAGAAATCCAGGCATGAGAATTAAGCTTCTGCAGTTGCTAATCTCTCCCTTTACATATGAACCAATTTATAAACTTTATTCAAGAGAGGCAATTTCTACAATTTGGCAACTGAAGCAGAGGGTTCAGAGCCCTTTCCCCCAAGATATTTTTTATGATTCGTGCCTCAAGCCTTGTCTTTTCCTAGTTTTTTCGTATGACCCAGTAGAATGGATTTAATTGTGTCCCCAAAGAAAAGCTTGAGCAATAACGGCATCTTTTTGAGTTGGAGAAATTCCAAGTAGCTGCAGGGCACAAGTCCTCTGCAGTGGCAGAGCAGAGAGATAGAAAGAAGATTGCACTTAGATTCACTATGATTTAAAATTGTAGCATCCTCCTAAAGCAGGATACCTTGCCCATCCTGGCAGATTTTTGCCCAATGCAAAAATTATTTTTATCAGCCTGGATTGGTGAGAAAAGATACCCCCTTTATAGAGAATTGTAAGTTAGGAGCTGGCTGGCTGGAGACAATACATTTACAAAATAGCAAGACTTGATAGCATGGAAGCTGTGAGATGTTTAACCCAGGAGGAAATAGACTTGAGAAATGGTTTATGCCATAGGACTGCCAGCAGGGAAGGCATAAAAAAAGTAATGATGGCAGTCACTGTCCTACAATCAAAGCACTGCCCCCCTTTTACCCACATAAGGATGTGCTTTTGCTCTGTATGTTTATGCCATCTTCCTCTTGATTCATCCTCCCTGCAGAGACCCCTGAAAAAGGCATCCATTTTTTTACATAATATTGGCAATAGAGGAATTCTATGACAATCTGAGATCATTTCCACATCAGAATCATTAGAGTGCTAATTATAGGTAGTCCTCGAGTTACAACCACAATTGAGCCCAACATTTCTATTCCTAAGTGAGACATTTGTTAAGAGATTGTCAAGATTGACAGTCCTCCAGGTCATGGTTGTCCCAAAGATACTTTTTCAGGAGGCAATTGGACTTTCTTGTTTTTTCTTTTGAAGTTGTTTCGCTTCTCATCCAAGAAGTTCATCTTATCCATTCCCCACTATCCTGTCAGAACTGAAAAAGCTTCTTGGATGAGAAGCAAAATGCCTTCAAAAGAAAAAACAAGAAAGTCCAATTGCCTCTTTAAAAAGCACAACTGGGATTTGTTAATTGTAATTAATTGTTAATTTGTTAATCGTTAATTAATTGTATGTTTAATTGGTGATTTAAATGAAATTGTAGACCCAAAGAAAGACTATGCTAATGTTAAAAGAAGTAAAAAGAAGAATACTCTCCCAAAAAGTTTTTTCAATATGGTGGAAGAACTCAACTTAATAGATATCTGGAGAATTTATAATCCTGAAGAAAGTAAATACACCTTTTACTACAACCCCCACAAATCTTGGTCAAGGATTGATATGGCTTGGATAAGTGCAACACTAAGTAAAGATCTAAAAATTGTAGAAGTGATGCCAAATATATGGGCTGACCACAACCCACTTAAAATAGTTTGGAAGGGGCAAATAAGGAGAAGGGGAAGATGGACATTGAATCCACAAATTTTAAAAGAAAAAGAATATTCAGAACGATTAATAAAAGAACTAGAATTATTCTTTCAGGATAATAAAGAATGTCACACTTTGATACAGAATCTTTGGGATACAACAAAAGCATACATAAGGGGAATAACAATAGCTTACAACTCAAGGAGGAGGCAACAAATAGAGAAAGAATATAATAATTTACGAGATGAGATTGAACAACTGGAAGCTCAACTACAACAAAAGCCAGGAGAAGAGAAAATTAAGAGTAAAAAAGTCTTAGTGCAACATAAATTGAATCATTTGGAACAGGAAAAAATGTAAGAAATTTAAAGTCTGCAAGACAGCATTACTTTGAGTCTGCGAATAAGCCAGGAAGATGGCTAGCCCATAAATTGAAGAAAGAAAAAGGAAAAAGAATAATATACCAGCTACAAGATAAAGAGAAAAAAAAAAGGGATTATACAAGAATTTTTTCAGGACCTCTACAAACAGGAAGAAACTACAACAAAAAAAATAAATCAGTATTTAGAAGAAGAGGTTACACAGGTCTTGACGGAAGAGGAAAGGGAGATATTAAATAGGAACATAACGTTAGAAGAACTACATGAGGTGATACAGGGACAAAAAAATAATAAAACCCTGGGAACAGACGGACTGCCAGGAGAAATATATAAAATATTAGGTAACACAACAAAAAGATACTATTGGGAGTATGTAACTGTGTATTAAAAGAGGCAAAATTACCACAGTCATGGAGAGAAGCATACATCTCACTTATACCAAAAGAAGGTACAGACAACACACAAATCAAAAATTATAGACCAATTTCCTTACTAAATGCCAACTACAAGATATTTATGAAGGTGATAGCAGATAGATTGAAGAAGTTATTAAATAATAAAATACATCCAGATCAAAATGGTTTCCTGCCAATGAGACAAATTAGAAACAATACAAGAATGATAATGAATGTATTAGAATACTATGAAGCCCACCCAGAGAAACAAGTAGCCCTGGTCTTCCTGGATGCACAAAAGGCCTTTGATAGAGTGAATTGGCAGTTTATGACCCAGCAAATTAAAGAAATGAAATTTGGAGAGAGATTTGAAAATATGATACAACCCATATACTCCATTCAAAATGCTAGGGTAATCATAAATGGGGAAACTACAAGCCCATTAGAGGAGAGGAGTGACGCAAGGTTGCCCACTCTCGCCCCTGCTTTTTATATTGACTTTAGAAATATTATTAAGGTGAATAAGGTCTAATATAAAGGAACTTAAAATAAAACAGGAGGAGTACAAGGTCCAGCAGTTTGCTGATGACCTAGTATTCTTTATAGAGGAACCATTAAACACAGGACTGAAATTAATAAAGGAAATAGAAAAATTTGGAGACTTAGCAGGTCTAAAAATTAATAAGGAGAAAACCAAAATGTTAATTAAAAATTTGACAGCTAGACAGGGGAAAGAATTGGAAGAGAAAACGGAATTACAGTCTATGAAGAAAATTAAATATCTGGGCATCTGGCTGATGGCGAGATGCTCATCGATAAAAGAGGACAATTATCTAAATTTTATACAATAGATAAAAAAGGACTGGAAAACAGGGAAACTTTAATTATCTCTCCTAGGGAGAATAGCAGCAATTAAGGACCACTCTCCTAAACTTACTCTATGTATTTAAAACGATCCCAGTAAAATTAGTTAGGAAATTTTTCGTAGATTTAAACAAACTAACCACAAAATTTGTTTGGGCAAGTAAAAGACAGAGAATAAATTTGAAGGTATTACAAGATGATAAAAGTAGAAGAGGCTTTGGACTCCTAGCATAGGAAATGTATTATGACGTGGCTAGTTTAACATGGATCAGGGAATGGATAAATTTAAGAAATAAAAGAATTTTAACCTTGGAAGGACACAATCTACAGAAGGGATGGCATGCATTTTTATGGAATACGAAGAGTAAGGTACACACATATTTTTATAGGCATATAGTAAGAGGCTCATTGATTTGAACTTGGGAGAAAATTAAAAATAAACATTATATAAAAATTCCAGGATGGCTATCAACAATGGAGGCAATGATATATCTCAATACAATGGATATGGGGAAAATGGTGAAGTATTATGAAATTTCGGATGCCCAAGGAACACTAAAGACCAGTCAGGAATTAAAGGAACAAGGATTAAATATAGATTGGTGGTCCTACCTACAAATAAAATCAAGATATAAAAAAAGACCAGGAGGAATTTAGCATTGAAATAAAATTAAAACAATTGGATAAGCTATTAGTTGGTCTAGAGGAAAAACTGATTTTGAAAATATATAGTTATTTATTAAAATACAATATAGAAGAGGAAATAGTGAAAGGACTGATGATAACATGGACCAGAAATATTGGCCACAAAATAGAACATGAGGACTGGGAAAGGGTATGGGATCAAAATCACAAAATAACAAAATCAGCGGCATATAAGGAAAACCAATATAAAATGTACTATTGATGGCATTTAGTGCCTACAAGACTGGCCAAAATATACCCCAATCTGAGTCTGAATTGTTGGAAATGTCAAAAATCTCAAGGTACCTTCTTTCATGTATGTTACTGGATTAAGACAAAAAGTTGGTTGCGAGAAATTACAAAGGTTAAATTAGAATTTAAAGCAGAACTATTTCTCCTGGGTATTATTAAAGCGACATACACAAAAGAGTTCAGATATCTAATAATTCATGTAATTACAGCAGCAAGGATGGCTCTGGCACAATGCTGGAAGAGTGACTATATACTGACGGAAGGATTAATAATTAAAAAAAAATTGGATAATGCCAAAATGGATAAACTCACCATTGAATTAAAGGATAAGGAAGCCTTAAAGTATTATGAAGTTTTGGAAAAATGGTATCAATGGATAGGTAACAAAATCAGCTAATGAAATAGATAAGGAAGAATTTGTTTAGAAATATATAAATAGTTGTATTGAATTTGAGATGAATGAGAATTGTTATATATGTATATACTGCTGAAAGAATTGTAGTAAGTAGAAAATATGTTTTTGTAACATCGTGTAAATATTGTTTTTTTTAATGGGAAATTTTTTTCTTTCCTTTTTTTCGATGTTTTTATTATTTTTCAATAAAGATATTTTTCAAAAAAAAATGTAAGTGAAGCAGAGAAGGTATTACCAAGTCTTTTTCATAATGTCTTTACTTATACATTAATTAGAGGTTGTTTGTTTTCTAAAAAAAAAATGAAAAAGAAAAAGCACATCTGGGATTTATTAAGAGAATTTTGCCCCATTTCACGACCTTCCTTGCCATAGTTGTTAAGTGAATCATTGTAGTTATTAAGTTAATAATACTGTTGTTAAGTGAATTTTGACTTTGCTTGTCACATCGCAAAAGCTGATTACATAACCATGGGACACTGCAACCAACATAAATATGAGTCAGCTGCCAGGCATCTGAATTTTGATCATGTGATCAAGGGGATGCTGCAAAAATTGTACATGTGAAAAATGGTCATAAGTCACTTTTTTCAGTGCCTTTATAATTTTGGACAATCACTAAACAAAGTGTTGTATGTCAAGGATTACCTACAGAGCCAAATTCAAAATAAGATAGGAGGAAAGAGAAATTTCAGGTCTGGGATCTGCATCTTCTCCTTGTGTTTTGATACAGCTCACCAATGTTAATATCAGTACCATGTACAGGTAGTCCAGAGAGTTGGACCCAGCTAAGTCAAAGGCAAAGATGGTTCTTTTTACAGAAAGCTAAGAGAGGCCTACCAACTAGCAAGTAGCCCCAATTCCCTTTTGGCCTGGTGATGCTCTTCTCTTCTGCCCACCCCGGTAGCCCATGGTGGTATCTTACCAAAGGCACTTTGTGTCAGATTAAGAAAGAATCATTTCTGAATGTAGTTGTGATGGACAGCTGGAAACAGCCTTTCTCCAAAGTCAAACCAAGCCATCTGAGAAAAATCACTGGAGTATTTTACTCATGACACAAATCAGCCAAGAGCTCTGTCGTTTCCTCTGAAGTTGCAAAGTTCTTGCCTTTAAGCCATAGAGATATATCCACGGATGCAATTTGTCTGTTTACATAATCAATCTATAATATGGATTTTTTTTGCCCTTTAATTCAGACCTTCCATCTAAGTTCCTTCTATGCCTCAAGTTTCTGATATAGCTTCCTGCCATTCTGAAGTAGTCAACACCCCAAAACATTAGTTGATATCCTAAAAATTTTAAATATTTCCTCATCTGGGAAACAAACAAAATAATCCTGAAAAAAAACATGCCTCGGATTTGAAAATAGTCAAAATAGTCATTTTGCATCTTGAATTGTGATCTGTGTTATTCTTTCAAAATGTAAAGCATGACCCTTCCCAAGCATTTATCAGGGCATTTACAGGGATTGATCACAATCAAGATGGTAGTCACAACTCCACAATTAAAGCCTTCCTTTCTGCAGAAAGAGAAAAAGAACTGGAGAAAGATATCCAGTTTTGATCCAAAACTCCTACCACAATGTGTTTCAAACTGTGCTTTTTTTCAACCATAATTCAGAAGGAATACATTTTATGATAGGTAGTCTCTTTTGAGAATAATAATCCATCACAATAGCTTCTCCCCACCATTTTAAAAAATCCAGCCATGAGTCAACTAACAATTTGTACATATTTCCGGCACAGAATGATCCTTTCTTTCTGATAATTCATTCTAATCTGGTGTAACAACAACAGATCTGATGAATAATCTTGTTTTCCTTTTAATAATCAAACATCTGTCCATTCACAAATCCTGTTCCATCGGATTGCAAAATCTGTGGTTTTCTTCCAAATGTATTTTCCACATAAATGAAAAACTGAATAACTTATGACTGAAGTTATAAACCACAAAAACAGTATGCACCATCAAGGAAATGACAAAATGTCTACTTCCCCTATTTGTCGCAATACAACAGGTATAGAAGTCCCTGTTTTGGGGTCATGTTTCCTTTGTTTTCCATAATTCTTGTATTTTGGGTGGTTGAGTGAATAAGTCAAATATGTTAAGTGGCATATTTGCAATTTTGAAGTTCATGTTGACTTCTTCACTTTATATCTGCCTGATTAACTCTATTGTCAGGCACAAGAAATCAGGAAACAAGGCAGTTCAAATGAATGAGGGTTTGTTGTATATTTAACACTGTCTACAAGAATTTGAACTACTAATGATCAAAGCAAATTGGCAATAAATGGAATTCAAGGAATTCAACAGATTTAGATCTCTTGTGGGCACGAAGTGACTTGAGCCTGATAACTCAGCACTTGATTCCTCCCTGTGACTCAGTCTGCTCATCTCCTACAAGTACTCTGATATCCTAGTTTTTTGTGCTGTGTTTCAGTGCAGTCTCCCTGTTTGTGACATTTTGCTGGCTTTACAAGCTCTGTTGCTTTTGACTTATTAGAGGATTCACAGTTCCCAAGGGAACTGGTTGAAACATCCATCTATTTCTTTCATCTGTAGATTGGTAGATTCCTATCTGACTGTTATTGAATAGCAAGAAATTCGATATTTCTATTTCTTCCTGAACAAATCACTAATATTTAACAAATTGGAATCCAAATCTGGAGAGTACACAAGTAGTCCTTGATTTACGACCACAATGGAGCTCAAAATTTATGTTGCTAAGTGAGACAGTTGTTAAATGAATTTTGCCCCATTTATGTCTTTTCTTAACAGTAGTTAAGTGTGTCATTGAAATTGTTAAGTTAGTAACCAAGTTGTTAAGTGAATCTGGCTTCTCCGTTGACTTTCCTTGTTTGAAGATCACAAAAAGTGATGAGATGACCCCAAGACACTGCAACTATCATAAATATGAGCTAGTTGCCTAACATGTGAATTTGATCATGTAACCATGGGAATGCTGTAATGGTTGTAAGTATGAAAAATGGTCATAAGTCAGTTTTTAGTGGCGTTGTACATTTGAATGGTCACTAAATGAATTGCTGTAAATTGAAGATTAACTGTGGTAGATCCTTAACATGTAACACCAGCGTACATTTTATTACAGTTTCACCAATCCTTTGCAAGCATATTTGTTTTCCATTTTTAATTTCAATCTCTCTTTGTAGCCTGTATCAAGATCAAAAAAAAATTTTTTTTTTACCCAAACACTAGAGCAGTTGCTCCATTATGTAGATATCCCTCTCCATCTTTGGGGACTCTTATCTCATCCCCTTTTCTTTCTCAGAATGCCCTGAGGTGTGTTCTGTGTCTTGCAGATAAGGAGGATTTTTCTCTAGCTTTCAAACCAGAAGCTTCTGTTTACTCATAGAATTTCTCTATTCTCCTTAGGGATTCTTGCAGATGTATTTTAGATATTCCCTGATGCAAACTCAAGCTATGCTGAAGCATTAATGCTATTATTTCAGCATGTTAAAATGTTGGGGCAAAGACATTTGAAGGAAAGCCACTCTATCTTGCACTTCTGTGCCTTTTAAGGAGGCTTCTTGGATCAAATCTTTGGTTCACGTAGAGCTGAGATTTTTAAAAAACACATGCTTTCCATCAGACACCCAGTACAGCCAGTAGTCTTTGTATGGTAACGTTTTCTCTAAACTGTTCCAAAGCTCTGTTGTATCCCTCAGTTCTCTGATAGAAACAAGCAAATTGAAGTTTAAAGAACCAGAGATATTTGCACCAGAGATGGGTTCACCTCAACTCCGTCCGGAGTTCACCTCAACTCCGTCCGGAGGCTGCAGTTGGTTCAGAATGCGGCCGCGCGGGTAATTATGGGAGCCCCTAGGAGCTCCCATGTTACACCT
>JAEANM010009245.1:0-16485 GCA_017656035.1 Myanophis thanlyinensis
AACATGGACAACATTTTTGCAGCCAGTGCTGTCAATGTAGGATAGCCTGGTAGGAGATACTTGTAAAATGTGTCCAAACCCACAGAGGCAAATTTGTCCCTCAATTCTACATCACACTGCAAATCAATGATTTCAAGTTGCATGTCAACCTTTTAATGTGTGAACCCTGGTTTTACAATTATAAAACATGATCTATGGTCTAACATTTTATCTAAATTAGCCTATAATGGCTTATTTAATAACCGTGTTTGTACACTAGAAAAAAGCAATAATCAGATATGTATGCAGAGAATTGAACTTCACACTCCACTAGATCCCATTTAAAAAACAACAACCTGCCCCCTTAGATCTCAAATTATAGGTTTTTCTGGATGATATCCAAAGAACTAAATTAAACTCAAGTACTTTCACATCACTCTCAAATAGCAAGATAAACATACGCATTTGTTGAAGTTACATCTTGCCATCCTTTAGAAATATTTTGTTTCAGTTCCTGCAGTGAAGTGATGCCTAGTTTCCTCTTTATTTCAGCTAGATGCTTCTCCTTGGCAGCTAACACCTGTGATAAAGTCTGGATTTCTTCTTCTACCTATGGGACAGAATCCATAAGGCAAAGCAATGAAAAGAATGTTATGTATAAAGATGTATATACTCTATTTTATGTATATACTCTATTTCACACTATTACTAGCATTTCTTTCAGATATTTTATCGCAGATTTCAACATACATACTAGATACAATAGATATACAACTAGTATACAACTATTGTATTCTAGTTCACAGGCAGTATTCTATATTATGTTTCATAAATTTAAGCAAAAAAAACCTTTACATATCATAAACTTGCATAAATGCTTTATCCAATCTCAACTTTACTAAGAATCTACTACAACACTATATATTTATTTATTTAATTTTTATAACTTGTATGTCAACAAATGGCTGGGGATGGAGAACAGTTTCAAGTAAAAAAATAACTGCATCACAAATACAAAAATTAAAACACGTAACAGCTGAGGAAAATATTACCGGTACAAATCAGCAACTCTAACACAGCAAGGAGGTGGGTCCTTTCACAGTCAGGAGGCCCTGAGACAGGCCTTTAGGACCTCACAAAACGCTAGGAGGGTTAGGGCCATCCGAGGGCCATCCTAATTTCCAGTAGGAGAATTTTCCATAAGATCGGCATAATGGCAGAAGCAGCACATCTAGGCTCCACCCACAGGCATTTCTTAACCAATAGGATCCAAAACATGCCCATCCTGCTGGCCTAGATTGGATGGGTAGACACAAATAGCCTAATGTAACCCATAACTATTTACATAGAGATCCCAAAATGACTTTGAATTATTGTATGATGGGGTTTTTTTTTTATAGAAGAACAGTCTGTAGAAAGTATAGCTTGGGATGTCATCAGTAGATAGATGGCTTTTTTAAGTTGATAGGAAAGTGTTAGGTTAGGGGAAGACTTAGATTATTTTAAAGAGATTAAATGGTTTTGAACCAAGTAGGGCGTTCGTTTGCTTCGTTGCACCATCAAATGAGAAATCAGCTTAATTTGTAAATTTAAGTTGATTCTGAAAGTTGAAATAGTTACCTTTAAGCCTCCTATTTCATTCCAACTCACCAAAAAAATAAAAGAGATGTTTAACATTTTATCTCCCTGCATGCCAGGGATGTTTAGTGAGCCACATGCTGACATATGACTTTCCCAAAGGATATATCATATCATTCAGACCTTCTTGAAAAGCCAAGCTTATTTTATTCACAGTAACATCAGAAAAAGGGCACATTGGCAATATGTACTGTGTTTCCCCAGGTGTTATTTTCTTTTGGACCCCAAAATAAGCACTAGGGCTTACTTTCGGGGCGTATCTTATTTTTCCCCAAGTATTGGAGACTCATTTCTTCTGATTGCTCATGGCAGGGCAAGATGCTACGTGATGCGCTAGTGCCACCATCGTGAGGCAGGGGGGTGAAGCTGCCTCATGCACACCATACCAGCTTACCTTAGGGACCCCACAGCCAGGCTATCGACACCCCGATACCTGCCTTGCCTTGTTGTGGCAGCTTCAGCAACTCTGTCCAGCAGGACTCCGCTTGGCCACCAACCCACTTCTGCTTGCTCACAACTGCAATGGAGCAGGAAGCCAAGTGATGCACCAGTGCCGTGGCTATAAGGCCATCCACACCCCAACACCTGCCTTGCCATTGAGGCACCAACATACCACTCTGCCTCCTGCTCCTTTGCGGCCAAGAGCAACAGAAGTGGGCTGATAGCTATGTGGGCCTGCTGAACATGATTGTTGGTACTGCTGCCACTGTGAGGCAGGTGTCAGGGCGTGGATGGCTGGTTGCAGGGGCCCCAAGGTAAGCCGGTGTGGGGCAGCTCCACCACCACCCCACCTCGCCTTGGGGCTGTGGCACTGCAAGCAACCAGATGGTATGGGTGACTGCACAGGCTCTTAAGTAGGGCTTATTTTGGGAGTAGGGTTTATATTAGGCATGTGTTTAAAAAAACCATGCTGGGTTTTATTTTTTGGAATAGGTCTTATTTTTGAGGAAACAGGGTACATTATATCAATAATAATATGTAAGTCCCCATGAACAGTTCACAGTCAACATGCAGGCAGTTGTACTTATAATGCAGAACCTCCAAAAGAGTTAAATGGGGTTAAATTTTAGATCCTCCCATTCTAATGACATCTCTAGGCATAATCCTTGCAGCCTTCAGAAGGACAGAAAGCAGAAGTGTGGCTTCCAGATTACCATGATTTCTTAAATCATAGTTAAATGCAAAATGGCTTTTGCACAATCTGTTAATTCAATCATTTTATCTTTGTCAAATATAGGTGTATAAGTAAATATTCCTAATTAGTGTTGAATATTGCACAAAAAGCTATCATTCCAAATTAAATGTACCTTAGCAAGCTCTGTTCTAAGTTCTTCTTGTTCTTCTTCAGAGAGACCTTCTACATTAATTGCAGCAACTGCATCTTCTCCTTCAGGAATGGCTTCATTTTTCAGCAGACCTTTAAAAAGCAGATCAAAATTGACAACCTGGCATCACACTACAAAGATGTTCCACAGTGAGGTAGAATGGAAGCCATTAGGACAGGACAGGTACGAAAAAAAGGACTGATGTACTGCAAGATGTGAAAAAAGCTAAGTGTCAAATGTGAAGTTCAACTAACAAAAGCCCATTTTAGAGAAATTATAAAAATTGTAAGTCAGGAGGCAAAAAACCATTTTTTTCCCTTTTGTAATTTAAGTGCCAAGTCAAGAATCAATTCCAATAAAAACCCAGAAAGAGAAGTTGGTTTCAAGTAGCACATTTCATCATAAATAGCTGTGAGGACTAGAGCACACTATTGATGGTTGCTCCTCCTCCTGCCCTGTCTAACAGTAAGCCATGCCAAGCAATTTTACTTAGCCATCCTTTCTAATCCACATGACGTCAATGTCCTGTTCTCATTTAAAGTGAAAATTGAAAGTACGGCTGGACAGAACTCCCTAGCCCCACTGTAATGTTTGATTATGACCTGTAAACAAAGTATTGGATCACAAATTGATGTTTCACTGAGGGCTCCCTATATCCAGGAGCTAATCCTGTAAGTGAACCTGAAGCAGTTACTCTGTAACTAAGATTCTTATTATTATTATTATTATATTGCAAAACAATTACAGCAGCAATAACTCCATGTGTGACACTTTTCTTTTAGGCCAAGGATAAGCAACTCTCCTATTGGTCCAACTATGACTCATGTCCTGATTTGCCAGTAGGCTGTAGGATTTGTCACCCCTCTCCCCCACCCGCAGTGAGTTGATCATATTTTGAGTTTCTGCCAAAGTCCATTTTCCATTCTTAGTTATTTTTGATCTTATAGTCACTCCATAGAAATTTGGCAACTCAATCTTAGGGTGCTGTAGAGCTGTAAATGAGGTGGCAAAGTCCTACATGCATTACAGAATATAATCTCCGCCCACTGCTAGTAAATGTACTTATTTATAGAAAGGGTGGGGGAAGCAGCAGAAGCATGAATTCCTGTTGGGGAGAATTACTTCTGATGAAAAACCAAGATGCCCTGCTTAAAAAAGTTTTAATAAAGACTAAAGAAATCCTAGCCATATTTAATAGTGATCAGCTAAAATAAATAAAACAGGTCATATGTTTTTTTAACTGAGAAAAAAAATTAAGTCACTTGTGATATTTGGATTTTAGTCCTACTGTGTAGCTTCCTTCTCCAGTCTTATTGTCCTCCCAAGATTTCTCATTTCAGACTTTCAAAAAATGAATCCCCTTGGACTTAAAAGTAGCCGCTGAATTTAAGCAGCAGCACTTGGAGAGATTAATGACACAGCGTATTGCAGTAACTGTCAACAAAGAGCACTCTACACACAAGATACTGCAAAGAGAATGCCCCTCCCCATCTCCTCCCCATAGTATACTCCTGTCACAGAAATTTCTTTCTACTGCTCTCATTTTAGAAGATTGTCATTTAATGTTACAAATAATGAAGAAGTGACACACAAAATTATTTGTTTCCAGACCTGAAGAAATGAATACCATGGCAATTTATTAGAGTTCCTGTGATTTGAAAAGAGTCATAAGTTACCTGCATGGTGTGCTACTCATTTGCAATAAGATATGAACGAACCAACGAATGAACCAACAAACAACAAAGAATTAAAGGGTATGAGAGAAGATGCTTTTAGAGAAAGTGATCTACAATTCCAGTCTTTTCTTTTTCATCAAGCCCCTCCCTTCTCAGAGCCCCCAAATATGCTTCCAAGACATCCAAGAATTCCCTGGAATCATCTGAAACTATTGAAGAAAATACTTAAATATTAACAAAGAGCATCAAAACAACATTGAGACTCCATAATTCATACAGAACATTCCAACAGTAGCAATTTAAAGTTTTTCTATCTACAGATTAAGTGGTGACTGATCCAAATAATCTGTTCTTCTATGCCTAAAGGAGCTACTATGGAAAGATCATAAAAGACAACACCACAAAAACAGCACTCTGTTTATTCCATTATAGGGCTACCTAAAAGTGACATACAAGGGATTACAAACATCAGGTCATTTTGCTATAGGTTAGAGATCTGCACGTGCAGGGTTCCCTATGAAATCTTAAAGCAGTTTTCACTACATAGCAGACAGAACTGAGAAAATATTCTGAGGATGCTACAGGAAAGCATACACTGAGTAACTTCTGGAATTCTTTCTAGTTCCTTTACCAACATTGATCATAGAAGGCAACCTTATTCTTAGTAAAGTAATATGCTGTCTCTTTGAATGTGTACACTGGGAAACAAAGGGTGGGCCACATGTGCTTGCTATTAAGTCATGTGATCAGAGAGGTGGTTTAGAATATAATTTTACAATATTCCAAGTCAAAATTCAACTGGTTATTCCATGGGATGTGTTAGGGGATTATTATTATGTTTTTACCAAAACTACTTCTTTTTGCGGTTTTGGCTAGATGTACCTTATTTTCAAACTTAATTTTCTCCTGTGATATCATATTATATTGGTTTTGAAAAATTATCCCACTTATGGCTAGAAAGATGGAGTTCTAAGATACTTTATATGTTATATTAATTACAGAAAACTGAAATGTGAAGTCATTCACTTAGTGCAAATATTGCAATAGCAAATATACATATTTTTTCAGTAACTGAAAAATAATGGGATATTTATTATTTTATATTATGTTTATCATATGCAGGTGAAAAAAGTTGTGGTAGAATTTTCCAATCATAAATCCCTTTTCTTCTCACCATGAAGAAGCGTAGGAAGACAAAATAGTCTCAAACCTGATATGCTAATTTACTGCAAATTGTCTGGAATACGGTTTTTATAATTAATATTGATTTATTAAATCTATTTACTGCCTATCTCATTGCCAGGCAACTCTGGGCCATTTGCAACATTGCAATATTCGCAAACGCCTGCAAATTCATAATGAGCATTTTCCAATATTTAAAATTTACAAATATTTAAAATTTACAAAAGTTCCACTCAATCCATTTAGAAATTAAAATGTCTACAAGTAGTAGGGATATATAAAATGTGGGGTGCTCCAGAAGTTACTGAATTACTACTCTTAGCATTCTACACCACAGACCACACTTATTTAAACACTGCCACTGGGCAACATTAGAATGTTTGTTTCTAATTAAGAAACTAATGCTAGTTAATGTTCATTTAACACTATTTATAAATGTTCCTATTGTATAATAGTTGGAAGTATCCAAAGCACAATTTGCATCATTAAAACAGTGAGTTTTGTCATGAACTAAGAAAACATCAACGCTATGACTTCCTGCTCTGAAGCCAAATTATACCTGTAGACTGCCAGCTATTCTGAAGTTGTTGTAATCAGATAGGGAAATCAAATTATACATCAATCAGAAGGCCTCAAAATCACTTAGAGGAGTACTATTGCTTGTTAATCAAACATAGAGACAAAAATTGCAAAATACAACAAATAATGCTTGAACATTTTTATTAGCAAAAAATCTGGAATAACGGTGCAACTTATTTATATTTAAATAGTATGTTATGAATTTCCTAAACAGCTGCATCCATCATCTGAGTTTTATTTAATCCCTAAAAGAGAACTCAAATCTAATACATTTGGAATGCTAGTTTTCAATAATTACATTTTGGGTATACAGACATTTCTATTTCCTATGAATCAGAAACCAACTTTTCTCTATCCCTAAAAGATTCGAGGCGGGTTTAGGAGTTGCATGGCAATATCAAATATAAAGATTCCATTTCATATATTCATGTTCTAAACTAGGCTTTCAATGGTTTCTATCTGAGCAGTAATATCCTTGTATACACTACGATTATGGTACAAAAAAGGCTTGTTTCTCAATATTGAGAATATTTTTACAGTATAACTGTTTTCAGTTCCAACGGATAAATCAGAACCTTATTAAATTCTAAAAGCAAGTTGAGCTGTTATCTCCTCTTACAATAGTACTCATTTTCAGAACATTACATTTACAGATATTAAACACAAAAAAGTTACCAGAATTCTTCAGTGCAGGAGATTCAGGAGGGGAGAAAGTCATGCTGGGCAGTAAGTAAAGGTAGTTTTTATTAACTCCAGTGTCAAAATCAAAAGGAGATTTGTAATCTTCATACAGATCCATATCACGCCAGTCCATCACAGAGATCTTAGAATGCATGAGCATTTGCTCTTTCCTGTACCTAGTGACACATCCATCTTTGTTATTTGCTTTGCACCACTGTGCCTTTGCCCTGAAGTTTGTCTGAAGCTGATCTGATCATAAGATTTAGGTTGCCAGATTGAAATGCAGAAATACTTGTTCATTGCATGGACTAATGCAGGCAGCAAACCAGAAATATGTGGTTTACGCCCACTCAGTGCGCCAGAATGGTCTTTAGACATTAAATACCTATGATCCTGAAATGCCTTAGCCTTTGCTGGATTACACCAAGAGTTTTCAGTTTTTGTTTTTTTTAGTGTCAGCTGACTGCTGTTGCACCAGAATATCCTTAATCTTCTAGGACACAAAAGGATTACTAGACATAATCTATTCTATCAGCCATCTGTGTCAGACTTCATGCTTGATTAATGGAATAGATATTTTTTCTCCCAAAAACACAAGCTGAGTTTTGCAGCCGTACATCTATTGTAGGAATGCGTGTTTAGAAATTCTAAAAAAAGAGAACTGTATTCTGTTTCCCTATATCTCCATATAAATTTTGTTTTTAACTTAGAATAAGATAAAGAAAACACCTTTCTTAATTCACACCTTTGCAGCTTCTAGCATTAACTGGATATTAAGCTGTTTTGTATTCTAAGTTTTGAATAGACTGTGGTCAGTGAAAAAGATCCAAGGCCTCAGATGAAACTATCCAATGTATTATCTCAGCTTCAATAATGTTGTTAACTTAAAAATTATAATTTGGCTACTAAGTCTGGAGACTTCACCCAAGACCTGGCAAACGGCATCTATGCATCGATGTAAGATTTTCCTCATTTAAAGTCTAAAATAAACTCATGGATTATTGAATGTTGAATATAAGCGCAAGCATGAATGAGTAAACTTCTGTATATAAATCTAGCTTCTTTCTAAAACCAGAAGAATAGGACTTGCTTCAAAATTCTGTCCTGTTTTTTAGCTGAATGCTTGATCAATTTATTTTATCTGTCTGTTATCCTAGGTATATTATGAATGCTGTTATTTCCCCATATTCATTCAATGGAACAACATTTTCGAAGGGCTTTTTCTGAATACAGTAATTCTTCCTTGTTACTAGGATTCAGAATAGTTTCTTCTAAAGTTTGTAATTCCAGTTCTTTGGACACAGAGCTGTCCAAAGAGACACTATTTTATCACTAAAATCTATTAATAATCTGCTGATATTATTCAAGTCTTACTTGTTGAAATCAGAAGGTATAGCAAAAACATAACCTTTCGGGTAGGAGTTAAAAAATAATAAATCATCCTTTTCAAGATTCATAACTGGTAAAACAAAGTTGGTTTTGTTTCCTTTACTTGAAGTTATATATTGAATCAAATGTTATTAGCCACCGGTAGCATCTTGGGTTCATTAGATGTTATTTCCTACAATCTATATATAAGGATATCAAATCTAGTCTTCTAAAATCCAGACATCTACTAAATGGCAGCAAAGAGGATTAAGAGAGAACTAGAACTCAAAGACTCCTGTTTCTAGATTGGCACCTTAGCCACTAGACCAAATTAGTTCTCTATAGACCAGCGGTGACAAACTGCGCCACACAGACTGGATGTGTCATACACAGGCCATGCCCACCTTAGCCACAATTAGGCCTAAATTTTCCATTGCTAGGCAGGATAGTTGTTAAGTAAGATGGTTAAGTGAGTTTTGCCCCATTGTATGATTTTTCTTATCACAGTTAAGCAAGTTACTGCAGTTAGTAAAATGGTTGTTAAGTGAATCTGGATGGAAAAAGAATGGAACTCCTTTTTGTCAATTATTTTAGAGTACATCTAGAATACAGGTAAGTTCTCAACTTACAACCACAATTGAGCCCAAAAGTTATGTTGCTAAGTGAGATGTTAAGTGAATTTTGCCCCATTTTACAACCTTTCTTGTCAGTTATTAAATGAATCACTACAGTTGTTTGGTAACATGGTTGTTAAGTGAATCTGGCTTTCCCATTGAGTTTATTTCTTAGAAGGTTGCAAAAGGTGATCACATAACCTAAGGACATTGTAGCCATCATAAATACATGCCAGTTGTCAAGCACATGATCTCTGGGAATGGTTGTAAGTGTGAAAAATGGTCATAAATCACTTTTTCAGTGTTGTAACTTGGAACAGTCAATAAACAGTATTGTAAGTCAAGTACTACCTATATATGTATATTCTCTCAAATCATTACCCACTGCAAAATAGATATCAGAAATAAAACAATTCTATCCATTATCTTAGAATCCTTAAAAAGAGTTTAGAAAGTCAAACCTCCATGGAACCATGGCCAGCACCAATTAAGCCCTTCTCCTTCAGGTGTCTTAGGACCAAATCTATCTATGCTGGCTATAATTTCTATTAATAGTCCCAACAAACCTGAAGGGTATGTTTTGTAAGATGATAGACCTTAGCGTTAGACATTTTTTGTTTATTTAAAATGCTATGTCCATATAGGATGCCCATATAGTTTCGCAAATGAGGCAATGCAATTCCTCGTGCCATTAACCTATTCTTGGACTTTGACTCTCGGCCCCAGCAAGCATGGCTAATAAACATCTCAAGTTATGGTCCAAAATTTTATGGAAACTACTTTTTTGCATACTTGTGATCAGGGCCATAAGCAAACAAAAATTCAGTGCAAGCATAAGTGGGAAATGCTATGAAATAATCATTCTTAGCTATACAAATGTAACAGGAAGTTTTAATCTGGTCTGTTAAGCAAGCTAATGAAATGTGATTTGCCTTATATATTGAGTCTTTTCCATAAAAAATGCACATAAACTCTAAGTGCAAAACTTGTTCAAATATTCCCTAGAAAGTTTCCCTTACAGCAATAGCAATTAGACTTATATACCGCTTCACAATGCTTTACAGCTACCTATCTAAGCAGTTTACAGAGTCAGCATATTGTCCCCAACACTCTGGGTCCTCATTTTACCCAAGCCCAGCTTGAAACCTTGTTTAATCTTAATCATAGTTAACAGGGTGAATTTGATTTAAATCAAGTTGATTTAAAACACAATTTAAATGATTTAAATCACTAGTAAAAAGGCCGGATTTAAATCAACTTGATTTAAATCCTAATTTTTAAAGAGCAACTGTCATCTGTCCCAAACCAGCTCCTTCTCTGACCCACTGTTGACTCACAGACAGCCCCATTCACTTTAATGGACGGCTGGTGATGCGACAGTGACACAACAAGGTGAGGGATGTGGCAGGCAGCAGGTGAGTGGACAACCACTAACAAGAGCTGCCATGATGGATCTGAAATGATAGGTGCTCTTTATTATATTTATAAGCTGCTTAGAAGCTTTCACTTTCATTTTTACTGTATACCCTTGCTCTTCACACTTAAGAGCCTGGTGGTACAGATCCATTTCTCGTCAAACAATCATACAGTTTGTAGTGTACATAGATTTGCAAAACAATGGGATAAGGGAATATTCCTGAACTTTGTTTTATGATTTATCTCATGGTTACTGTGAAATTGTGTGAATGCATCAATGGAGTGCATGTTATCTCAGTTTGCAGAGCTTGGATTCACTGAATGAGTTCATCAAAAATGTAAATATTGCAGAATATACAGCCTCATGCTATATAACTAAGCTCCATTTCATGCTGAATAAACTAAATTATTAATGTATCTTAAATAGAAAACTCCAAAAGCACTTTAGTAAAATAAATTTGATAAAAATGAAAAAACATCCGATTTAAATAAAAAAAAAACATTTTTAATTTTTTAAATCTTTTTTTTTATCTACCCTGATAGTTAAGCTCACAAACAGCTCTTAACACTTCCAACCTGTAATCACAATTATGTCTTCCAATCCTCTTGGTACATTGTTCTAAAGAATTATCATTCAGATTAAGAAACTAGTTTAAATTTTTACCATTTAAAAGTAGTGAAACATTTAATAGTGCTTAATAACAAAGAAAGTAAAAACACATTTGTTAAAAACTTATATTACTTATATAATATAAACACTTATAATTAGAAGAGCAAAGAATGGAAGAAACTGCTTTCCTCTTTGCATGAAAAATACTGGAAAACGTAATTTAATTTTTAAAAGCTGGTTTTTGTAGATTGCACAAATATTTAAATGACTCAATCTCGAGCACAGTTGGTTATTCAGTCCCATTGTGTAATGGAACAAAGTCTTGTGTAAATGTGTAATGTCCGTGTTTCTTTTTCTCTTCCAGTCTACTCTTCTTCTGTGTCATTATTAATATATGGTCAATTTCCTTTGAGGTAAATATGGTATTAAAACATAGAAAACAAAGGGACTTGAGAAAGCATTCTATGTTGAGGATTCTGTTACTAATAATAGCCTTCAAGTTATTAGTAGAGTACATATTATTATGAGAAGATGCAGAGCAGTTAAATTTTTATTAAAGTAAAAATTCCAAGTTGGTTTGTGCAGTTTTCTTGGCATCAAAACATAAAAGGTTTTCCAATCAATATTTATTACTAACTCATTAAACAAAACCAATTTATTCAAGCTACAGATTGGAGATGCCATACAGATGGTCCTCAACTTGTAACCATAATGGAACCTGCCTATTATGATCATAAGTCATGATAGTCACAGAGTGAATCATCACATAACCAACCAATTTTATGACTTTTTTGGTAGTGGTCATTTGCTAAATGGTCATTAAGTGACTCTGAGAACATACTGTTTGTTATGAGGTGTGCCAAAAACTAGAAGTAATCCCTAGTTTTTGGCAAAAACATTATAAATTGTGGTCATTTGACCACAGATTTCTGCAAAAGGCCATAAATGCAAGGTGGAAATCAAGTACCTGAAATGCAGTAATGTGACCCTGGGGCCCCATCAGGACTAGATCTTAAGTACTTTTGGGCAGGGGGGGTCCGTCGTAAATCCATATGGTTATAAATTCAAATGGTCAGTAAGCCACCAGTCATTAGTCAAGGACTACCTGTATAAGTATATGTAAGAGAACTTCATCTATTTTAGCATTTCATCCATTAATATAAATTTTAAAAAATAGAGCACATCAACATATTGATGAACATTCTCAGTCATCCAGATAGAGTTGTCTGAAAGTTATTTCTAGAAAAGAAGTCCTGTTTCTGCAACTCAACTTTCCATGTAGAGCACATCAATTTAGAAATCAGGAACCAATAAGTTCTAGCCCCATCTTATTGAGTTATCTTGGGCCAGTGATTTTCTCTCAGCCCCAAGGAAGGAAGCAACCACTACTAAAAATCTTTGCCAAGAAAACCACAGGGACTAGCCCATGGAATTGCCATGAGTAAATTGACTTGAAGGCACATATAAATCTAATAATAAATTAGTTATTAAAATAGTTACCACACATGCTGTAAAAAAATCCATGTATTAACATTAATAGAAAACCACTATCAATTTGCACAACACAGAGAGCCATAAAATAAGCCACATTTGAGGTTAGCTTGCTGTGCAAATCCAATATGTGCAGTTAGTTCATCATGCAAACTGTGGGTTATTCCAAGTCTTAAACAATAAACCATTATTTACTTTCAGAGGCCAAGGGCCTAGCAAATCAGCCGCATTTTCATACAGAGCTTCAGAGGCTCTGAAACAGAAATGGTTCTATAGAACACTGGTATTAAATGATGGATAATCCTTTAGTTTCAATTTATCCACACAGAGGAAATGAGCATGGCACAGTCTGTTTTACCCATACAAAGTGAATCTTTATCCATTTTCTGCACTATTTATGAAAAACGTAAGATACTTTATTTACTTACAAGATTTATATGGCTGCCTATTTCACTTGGTAACTTTATATGACAATCAAAAGCCACAGCAACCACTAGATCTGAATGCTATATTTACATATTTGATTTTTCAGATGTGCTACCTTACAATTTCCATAATCTTCAGGAGGGTATATTGTGAACTATAATTCCCTTAGTTTTTGTGAGACTATCAGTAGAGTGCATAGACACATTTTGATTATTATATTGCAAAAATTCATTCAATATGCTTAGTTTATGATTGAGAACAATTAGAATTCACTAAATCATGACAAAGAATTTAATGTGTGGTCCTTAGAATTTTTTTCTTCAAATACATGTTTTGGTTAATACTAAAAGACAGATTAAAGGTTCACTGCATGTGCAGAAATGAACAGCCATACACCTAATTATGTGCCAGGTGGAAGAAGCAACTCATATGGTGTCCTGGTTCTAAGTATTCCTGGATTCTCTTCCTCTTAAAAAAATCTTAGAGTAAAAGTATTGTTTATTTTCACCCAGTAAACTGCTCTTGGAGCTGCTTTAGTAGCAAAAAAACTCCAGCTGTCTAAATTTTATTAGATTTTCATTCACACAAGCAGCACTCTCTTTGGGAGAAAAAAAGTAAGGACTGTGAGTTTCCCCATCCAAATTCAGTCCAAGTCAGCTTGTTAATCAGCTGACTGGCAAGTTTTTCAAGATCAATTCAGATGAGAGAGAATGGGATAGAAGCAATAGCACTCTCAGCTTCTTGCAAGTTGTTTTTGCTGGTCTTTGGGCCCACCATCAAGAGATTCAAGTCTGCTGCGATCTGAAGTTTGGCAGAAGCAAAGGTAAGACCAACCCACAGGATCAGAGTAAGTTTTACCTAGCTTTGCGTTTTCAGAAAGCAATACTGTATGTGTAACACCAGACAACAAAGGGTGGAAGAAATGTTATAGAAAAGTAAAAGGCTTCAGTGCTATTTACCATATGCTGTACCTACCAAAAGCTGAGGAAGCCTCAGAAAAGATACCCTGATTAATAGGAGGAAAGGTCTATTGTACTAAGGCCTGGCCGTTTGTAGGGCTGTAGCCACACCTCTGGCAATGTCCTCACCCTGTAGCAAGAAGGAAGACAGCTGTTCCTGTTTTGTCCCTGGAGCTCAAAAGCTTTCCAAGGTGCAATTTCTAAATTCGGGTGGGGTTTTTGTGTTGTTTTTTTTAGGGGAGCGTTTCCTAAGTTTTGGAAATCTCTCCCCGCCTAGACAACACCCGTCAGTCCACATTCTGGTAACACCTCGTAAAAACCGGGCAGTTCCCACTTCCTTGGGTGCAACAAGCGCCATGGAAAGAGGAAGAGGAGGTGCGGGAGCGAACCAAGGCACGGAGAGCTCGCAAAGCAAACACACCGCCGCTGGTCGCTCTGTGTGCTCGCCAAAACTCGCAGTCCCGAACTGCTTGCTGCCTTGTGCCGAGCTGTTCTTCGGGCTTCAGTCACAACGAATTCGCCACGGCTGCGGCCAAGGGCGGACCAGCCTGAGGGCCTCGGGCGAAAGAGGCGCTCAACCCGCGCCACGCCTCTCGCTGGAAAACGCTGTAGGGAGCCCAAGGCCGGGGTCGCCTTGGGGTGGGGGGAAAGCAGGCGGAGGCTTTCCGAGCTGCAGGGTGGGAGCTGCACTTCTTCCCGCCGAGGCAAACCCATCCCCGAGTGTAACGCGGAATCGCTACCCAAAGCTTTCCAATGCACACACGGTTGCTTTTCCCATGAAAAACCCGCCGCAGGAGCCCCAAAAGAAGGGCAGGCGGGTTTGAACGGAAGGGTCCAGAGGAAGGACCAGAGAGGGAAAAAAATCCCCCCTTCCCCCCCCGTTACCTTGCTGGCTGCTGGCGTTCGTCTCCGCGGCCATCCCCCGTCGGTCGGCCTCTCGCGGACTCTTCCTCCCTCTCCGGTGGTGCCCAGAACGGAGACCGGCGACTTCGAGGCACTAACTGCAGCCTCCCACCTTGGGAGCCGCCCGCCAACACGCCCCACAGCGCCGCGCCGCTCTCGCCTTTCGCTTCACCGCGCGCGAACCATCCGCGCCTGTTATAGGGCGGGTTCCCGTTGGCTTCCACGTCAGCCGGGGAGGCGGAAGAGCTACCTGGCCGTCTACTAGCCCCGCCTAAGCCCACGGCGGGAAGGTGCGCAACGGCAGGTGAGGAAGCGGGAGCCCAGATTAGAGTCTAAGGGGAAAAAAATAGGCCGCGGGCATTGTTGACATTCGCTTCAAAAGAGGGCTTGGCTCCTAACAGGGCTTGCCCTAAGGAGGAACAATTAAAGTGGCTAAAGGCGGCGGGTGCAAGGACTCCGCCCCTACCAACAATACTAGAAGCATGGAAAAATGAACGTGTGCAAGCACTTTCAGTGCAAAACGTTGTTAAACACTTATCTAAGATTGGAGCGAACTAAAGTTTCAGCATAAATTGAATCAGACCACCACTACTTCCGTTTGGAAAGTACAGTACCTGCTGGATATTTCCAGCCATATAGTAGGAGCCCAAACTCTAGAGACTTTTCCAGACAGCTGCCAAGAGTCAAGATGGATTGGAAGGGACCAAAATGAACCCAAAGTGAAAAAAGTATTTTCTGTGTAAATTTATATAAGTTTGTAATGCTTGTATGTAATACATGCATGCTTGTATAATGTTTGTAAAAAGACTGGCCTAGAGTGATGTGTTCCAGTTTTTAATTACACTGAATTATGAATGGTGTAAGTAGAACTGTTTAAATCCAGTCTAATTCTTTACAGTCTTAAATTTCACAATCCATTCCTCCAAAGAGTTTTAGACTGCAAACTCTGGATCTGCATTAAGTCTGCTGTACTTGGATAACAGTGAAATTTAGAGTGATTCAGCTCTAGGCAGTATGAGGCCTTATTTGGCTCCCAAACCTGTTTTTGCAGCCCCAGTTACCCCTCCAATGAAAATCAGTATGGAAAAAAATGGTAAACATATAAAGACCTAAAGCAAGCATATCTTCACAAAAACTATGAAAAACAAAAATCGAGCCACCTATCTGCATGATTTAATCCTATCCCACTTGCATGGTCCTGCACAATGTTAATTGGGGTCTTGAGCTTTTTAAAGGTGATGCACAGCTTTTTTCTTTATTACAAATAGATATATTCAGAAAGCCGGCCTCTTTCCTTTTTATTTATTTGAATCCCCAGCTTTATTATTTTTAAGAACTCAAGGTGGCAAACCTAACCTTAACAGTCCTTCCTCCTCCTATTTTCTCCACAATAACTCTGTGAAGTGTGTTGGATTGAGAGAAAGACAAGTCACCCAGCTTTCATGGCAAAGGCAGGACTAGAAATCCTGATCTTTGGCTTTCTAATCTGGGCCAAACTGGCTCTTTCAGAGTAAGCAATAATATACAAATCAGAGAAAATAAGCCAAACAAGTAAAAGACAAGAAATAAGAAAATGCATCCAAATCTAGAGAAGCCTAACCTGTTCACTGATTCTCATTTTATTTATTTATTTATTTA
>JAEANM010009246.1:0-16485 GCA_017656035.1 Myanophis thanlyinensis
TTTTTTTTTCCTTCGGAAACGGGTCCAAGTGGCTCGTTATGTCTTAAAGGTTGCAGACCCCTGGTCTAGCCTATTCAGTTGTTCTACAGTTGCTCTACAATTATTTTTTCTCAGTGCTACATTCAGAATTTAAAAACTGGGGAATACGGCAACTTTATTTAATAAGATCACCCATTGATAATCAGGTAGACATTTTAGGTTGGATGAAGTATTTCTGGATGAAGAACAGAAGGAAGGTTTAGAACATAACTACAGGTTATAGTCCTCGAGTTACAACCATGAGTTTAGTGACAATTCAGAGTTACAAACACACATAGAATACAAGCCTAGAACCAGTCCTTGTACTTACCACCATCACAGTTACATGATCTAAATTTGGGCACTTGGTAATTGGTATGCATATATGATTGCATGATCCTGGGGTCATGCGACTGTCATTTGCAACCTTACAACTAGGTTTTTTCCCCTCAAATTTTATTGATTTTTTTTTCTTAATTATATTTCTTAGTGCTTAACAAACATTGTACTATCTGAGTATTTAATTTGCTTAACAATTCTGATTATATTCTTAATCTGTACCCCTTTTTTCCTATCACTGATAAAATAGACTCCATGTTTGCTAGTATTCTGTGTCTTCTTTCTACTTAATTTTCAATATCAATCTATCAATTTCTGCAGTCTAGTTAGTATCTTCTTAATTATCTCTTCATCTTGCGGTGTTTCTTCATTTTTCCAATATTGTGCAAATATAATCCTCGCTGCTATTACAACATGTAATATTAAATACATACTTTTTCTTATCTAATTTTTCTGATATTATATCTAACAAAAATAGTTCAGGCTTAAAATCCACATGATTCCCTATCATCTTTTCCAACCACCTGTATATCTTTGCTCAATTTTTTTTTTAGCACAAGTCCACCACATATGATAAAATGTGCCAGTTTTTTAATTACATTTCCAACATTTACTTGACATACTTTTAAAACATTTTGGCTTCTGATAGTTAATGGAACAAATGGCCACATGATTCACTACTATATCTCAAAAAAAAGAAAAGGAAAATCAGGTGTGATTCACTTAGCAACCACTGTGTTTAGCAATGGAAATTCTAGGCCTGCTTACCTATAAATAAAATTACAGTTATACTATTTGTCAATATCCTTTTATTACACTTAAATTTAAAAAAATGAACTGGGAATTAGCTTGTGTGGCGACAACCTAATCTTGTATATGCAGGTGTAAACAATTCTTAACAAAAGTATGTATTTCCATATTCTCTGGTGGCATATTTCTACTTTCAACATGTAAACCTATTTAATATCATTATTTGCAATTAATTAAGTTCTTGGCAATTACTTGATAGCACTTAATTGCATGTCAAATAGAACTCTCCCTACTTAATTGTTATTAACAGAACATATTTTATTGCAAAGTTTTCTGAATTCATAATTAAGGAGTTTATATTTAACAGATTGTGGAAAAACATTTACTTTATTTACAAAAAATTATCTCTGCCCTCTCTTCCAGCTAAAAATGGCAAGCATTGTTCAGGCAAAATGTCTGTTATTTTCATGCAGTTAATTGAAACAAGATTAGAATATATCAGGTTATTCTTCTTAAGAAAGGTATGGGATTTCTGATTTGTTGTTTTTAAAAACTGCCATGGTTTGGGGTTGATGCTGATTTGGTTTGGTATTGCAGGCTTCTAGGCAATTTCTATCTTGTGTAATCATTGTGTATGTGTCCATCGCAACATGTAACTGATTTAAAATGTTATAGCAGAGATAGACATTTTTGCAACTTGGTGCAGTTTTTTTCTTTTCTTTTTTCAGCTTCTAGGAACACAGAAACAACAGAGTGATGTCACCTGGAGGTTGCCACACTTAGATTATAATACAAATATAAGTTTTGTATATAATGCATATGCATTTATTCCGAAAGGGCACTTCACTGTATTATGATATGAGTCAACTCATGTGACTCTTAAGGATACTCCATCCTTTATTCTGTATCCAAAATCTGATGAGCTGTTTTGATGAATAAAGAGAGATGCCATTGTTGCCCAAAGTCCAAAGCAGGAGTGGAATCCGACCGGTTTTGCTACCAGTTTGGTGCATGTGCATGCGCGTCAAACCCATTGCGACGCAGCTCTTTAAACCTCTTTTAGAGGCACCAAAGGCAGCAGGGATCATCAGGAAGGCTCCGTAGATGCTCCAAACAGCTGATTAAGGTAAGTAAGAAGAAAAACGGAGGTTGTATAAGGAAGGATAAGGACAGGAGTGGGTTGGTAGTAGCAATTTTAAATCTCTACTATCGGTTCAGTAGTGGTGCGATCCGGCTGAATTTCACCACTGGTCCAAAGTAGAATTTCTAGATCATTTTCAAAGCATATAAACAGTTTTCTTTACCATTGGTTTAGTCATTTAAATATTATCCGCAGATTATCAAATTACCTATCTACACTACAGTATTGGTAGCACCGTCAAAAAATATTCTATAATTAGAGAAGGAGAACTTAAACTTGAATAATTCACACATAGTCATTCAAAAAATGAGCTCATAATTTAATAGGAAGTATATTATTCCCCTTTTCCAAACATAAAGGTTCTAAGATTACTCAAAAGGCACAGATGTGACTTTTAAACATGAAACATAAAAATCATATATTCTTTAATTAGCATCAGTGAATGCTATCAACTGGAATTAGTAATTACTTTGTAATATTTTCTGATTGTGAGTTATTATTTCTCAATATGTGATTTATTTTTAAAACTAAAGTTTATTATCACTACAGAGTTCATAGTTTTGTGGCTAAGAATGTATTGTTACCGAGTTTGCAGTATTTTACATAGAAACCAGAATATCTTTGTATTTAACAATGCACTAGGGTAAAACCATTGCTTTATATTCCTTTTTTGTTCTTTATGAAATATAGGGCTACAAGTACCTTGCTCCTGAGAGTTCATTATTCTTCTTGAGAGTATTCCATCCTAATTTGCAAGAAGTAAAAGAACTCTTTCTTATCTTATAGCTTCCAAATGTGCAGTGACTCCACTATATTGTCAAGGTATTCTGGGAACTGAATCTCAGTGTGTTAAGATTGAACTAAATAAGAGTCCAGCCAATCTGTTCACTAAATTGTGCTGCACTCCTTGTGATGCCCCAATATGTATGATATGGGGTTGAATTGATAGGAGAAAACTGTAAGCGTGAAGGGAAAAAAGAATCTGACCAATTTGCTACAGCAGTTTTACAGCAATGAAGCACATAATAAAAATTTCAGAATTCCATTAAAGTTCTGTAATCATGGTTAACTGCCAAATGTCAAGATGTCTTTGGTTTGGAAATCTCATGGCTTTTCAAACAAAGTTATTTGAAAAGAAGCCGCTATTAGAAGCTATTCACCTTTTTTTGCTCAGCCCTTCTGTCCCCAAACCTTATTTACTGAGATATATAGGCAAATTATGTTTTAGGAGGAGGAATCAAAATTATATCACTTGAACAACTTTTATAAGCATGGTAATATCAATGTTCAATAGCAATAGCAATAGCACTTAGATTTATATACCACTTTATAGTGCTTTCCAGCCCTCACTAAGTGGTTTACAGAATCAGCATATTGCCCCCAACAATCTGGTACTCATTTTACCCACCTCGGAAGGATGGAAGACTGAGTCAACCTTGAGCCTGATGGGATTTGAACCGGCAGACAGCAGAAGTATTGCTGTACTGCAGTACTGCACTCTAACCACTGCACCACCAAGGTTCAATGTTTTCCTTCACAAAGGACTACAATTAGGTACTATGTATAGTCTTTTAAAATAGTATATATCAGTTAAGGAAGGCAAACATTACATAGACATATTATGTCAACATTGGTAAACTATTTGATCCCACTAGATTACAAAAATTCAACTACACAAAAATTACCGTAGAAAATTGAAAGAACAAGAAATGTTACTCATTAGTTCATTTTTAATCACTTCTCACTGATCTGATGATATTAAATTCTGTAGTGGACATATTCTGACTGTATGGATACAAGGAGGAGAAGTAACAATGTTAGGAATATACAACACACCTAAATGTCATGGGAATTGTCAATTTAAACTAATAATTTGATATTCAATTTGGGGAATCAAGTTGATTCCATTTAATTCACCTGTTTGATTCAGTAATCACTCTATACTTGCCTTGAACCATCAAATCAACACAAAGGTGCCAAATCTGACATAGCATCTAAATGACATAGTGATAACAGTTAAAAGGGTAATTTGATTAAATCTCTTTCAAATCAGATCTTTGAACTGAATTTTCACAGAACCTTATGACAGAAGTTTGGGACTGGTTGTTTGCTGGTTTTTTCTAGTGGAGAAAATGTAGATGGAAATAATATTGTGACCAGAATACTGGACTGGGACTGGGGAAATACAGGTTCAAGTTCATACTCCACAGTCAATTCTCAATGTAACTATAGACTGAATGCTCAGTTCTTACTATTTCTCACCCCAATGTTCGGCAAAGTATTGTGTGGTTTCTTTATGCCACCCTGAGTCCCTAGAGGAAAGGCAGGATATAAGTCATCATTATCATCATCATGAATTATTCTACTACAGCAGGGGGTTGGCAACCTTCTTCTGTAAGGGGGCCAGTGGCCTTGTCATCACCACCACCAGCACCGCCATTTCCTCCTCTTTCTTTGCCTCAGGGCATGGTCTCACTCTTCCCAATGCCAGACAGGAAGTATCTGGTGAAACTGTTCCCAAAATGGCACCCCAAAAATATGGCAAGTCTCTCTCATTCTCTCATGCAGGCTGCGTGAATTCTTCTTAGAGTGGGTGGGAAATCACAGGCCAGATGATTTTGGATTGTGAGACACATGGCTGATCTCTGCCCTACAGAATGAAGTCCTCTCCATTTAAAATTATAGACCATAATCCCATGATGGCAAACCTACGACACAGGTGCCACAGGTGGCACACAGAGCCATCTTTCTGGACATATAAACTGCTGGAAAATTTACCTCCATCTGAGCATGCACATGCAATTGTGCATGCATACATGTGCGATTGCAGAGACCCAGCTGGTCTTTGAGCCTCCACTGTGCATGGGCATGATTGCAGCAGGAAATCCAGCTGGTATTGGAGCTCTCCTGCGCATGCACATGCGATTGGTCATTTGTGCATGAGTGCCTGCATGCAAGTGCGCATGGCATGTGCAAAGTGCATACTTTTCGGCACTCAGTAAGTAACAGGTTCTCCACCACTGCCGTAATCTATCACACTGGTTCAATGCAGGATAGTGGATAATCAGTTTTTCTAGTCCAGGGCTGAGAGAAAATGTCTGGCCGAAAGTTATTCAGTCAGATATCATGCCTAAGGAGGCAATAGCTATGATACTTTCTGTATGAACAGAGGAAAATGCCTTATATTAGTAAGACTGTCCACATGTTCCAGGATTGAGTACTTCGATTTGCATCAATTCTCTAGCATCTCATGTACAAAGCCCTCTCTTTTCCTTCTTTCTAATTCTTTATATAAAGTTACCAGAACAAGAACATGGAATGTTTTGATAACAAGCATGTGTCTTTCACTGAACCATAGTCCCTATCTTCAAATAAAATAAAAATTTGAAAATAGTTGATAGGGCAGCCATGCAAAGAAGGGAGAAGGGAGAAAGCACAGAATAGTCAAGACAGCAGCCATGTTTGTATGACTGCCCATTTTTACATACAGTATATTACAGAAAAAGACTGAGAGGGTTATATTGAATAAGTAGCAGAAATATAATGTGTTCTTTATCATTCCAAAGTTTAGAACACAGAAGACAAATTCTGGCTAAATAATTAAGTAAATATTCTAACAATATCAGCAGTTTGACAGGGGAACCAGCAGTTACATCCAAACTACTATCCCAGGCAGATTAATTTAACTGATCCTGTGGTATGTTCCTTAATTAATTCAGAACCACAGCTTTAAATTGGGCCGTGGGCTTCTAATACAAAACCTTGTCATTGTTTTACTTTTGATCAGATTATTTCTTCATCTGGTCAGTTTTATTCTCTAGCAACATTCCAGCATTCCTGGCAGAGATGTCTCATATCATCTGCTTTCTGACCATTTTAAGTAGACATGCCAAAGATTGAATGAGGGACTGTCTGTGCAGAATACATGTATTTTGCCACTGAGCTATACTTGAGGGAGTTCTCAATGCTTTTCCTTGGCCAATTTGCACCATGGCTAGCCTTAATGCAGTGAAGTTTAGACCGCAGGGATTCTAGGCTGGAGAATGTATTTTTAGCCTTAATATATAGCTTTTTCAAACACACTGTTCAGTGCTTTTCCAGTACTCAAAGCTGAATGGTTCTTGTATTATTATTTTGTAGTCATTATAAACTCAGCATCTTTCTGGGGAGTCTTGAGCTAAGGGTCCTTGTTAAGCCGAAATGTTTGTTAACAATAGTCAGCTCCTTATCAAAGAGGCTGTCTTGGTACTGTGATTTGGCCTTGGCCCCATGACTCCAGAGAGAATCTTTTGAGCCTTCATTAGAAATCCCTGCAAGCAGTCATTTATTTGATTTAAGTACCATGACCATAGTTGTGAAGCTACGTGAGCTGATTAAAAGAGAGAGAGGGGAAAAAAAAGTTGTCATAGTCTTGAGCACTATTGCGGCAATGTTCTCCATCCAAGAGGAAAAGAATTTGATTAGAGTGCACTCTAAATAGTTCTTTCCATTCCAGATAATCTAATGCATGATTATTAAATGAGACAGCATTTGTGAAACGTCGGTGATTTTGCTGGAAACATAAAATGTTTCCCAAGATATATGCTAGAGAATCAATCTAGTGTTTGAAACAATTCCAGTCTTTGCTGTTCCCAGCCTTCTCATTAGACAAAATCAGTTTTAGCTTGCCATATTAGTTCCAAGCTGAGTTTTTGTTACTTGCTTACTGTTCTATTTAAAAGATTTTGTTTAAAAGTTTTCTGAACTTAGAAAATAATAAAAATAGCAAATGGAGTCAGACAGACCTTTGCAAATAAAAAAGTATGTATTTAGCAGCCAATAGACAACAATCATTTTTAGAAAATGTTTTCTTTAATATTAGAAAGAATAGCAATAAAAAATTGGTTGTAGCTCTCTTGAGAAAGGATCCAGAAAATGTTCAATGTCTTTATTTTATTACTTGTCCATATTATATTACTAAATTTACATAAACAAAGGGGCTATACTGAAACAAAGTATCCTTTCTATACAGATATTCCATTGCATAACAAAATTAAATCAAGGGAAATAAAAGGTTAGACCAATGGTGGAATTCAATTTTTTTTTTACTACTGGTTCTGTGGGTATGGCTTGGTGGGCATGGCTGGGGGCGGGCAGTTTCTGTTAGCAGGACAATAAAGATTAGGCTAGAAACAACACCAGAATGTTTTTTTTCCTGCCTTCCTGACATGATTAACCCTGTAAAGTTGAAAAAAAATGAAAGGAGATTTCTTGTAACAACCGGTTCTCTGAACTGCTTAGAAAATTTCCTACCGGTTCTAGCAAACCTGCTAGAACCTGCTCAATTTCACCTCTGGGTTAGACTAAAATTTCACCAGGTCTTCTTCTAGCGTTCCAGCAAAATAATAATTCCCCGAAACTATGGCTAAATAAACAACGGATATATTTACACTTCTAAAACTCTTGTATCTCTAACCATTAACTATGTAAAATGGTGCATCATAAAGCAAAATAATTTCAATGGAGGTATATCAAAAGAGCTGCCTTTCAGCATGCTGGAATCCTTTGCTCCCAAAGGAATGACTTTTGGGGAAATAGTGACTACTTCACTCAGCCCTGGTGGCGGCTGCTTTGATCACATAATCCTGTTTTTCATCATTCCAGGTCAGCTTCTTAGCCATTCCTGCAATCCCTCACTCCCTTCCCCAGCTTCCACTTACCTGCCTTCTGGAAGTGGGGGAGGAAGGGAGGAATAGCAATAGCACTTAGACTTATGTACCACTTCACAGTGCTTTCCAGCCCTCTCTAAGCAGTTTACAGAGTCAGCATATTGCCCCCAACAATGTGGGTCCTCCTTTTACCCACCTCAGAAGGATGGAAGGCTGAGTCAACCTTGAGCCTCACGGGATTTGAACTGCCAAACTGCAGGCAGCCGACAGTCAGCAGATGTAGCCTGCAGTACTGCACTCTAACCATTGCACTATCAAGGACGGAAGGAAGGAAGGAAGGAAGGAAGGGGTTTAAGGGCTAGAAGAAAAAATGAGGAAGGAGGGAGGGCAACTGGGAAGGAATAAGGAAAAATTCCTGATGTTCACTACCAGCTTTCCATAAGAAAAATTGATAGGGAAGCCAGCAGGAAGTTAGAGGATCCTCCTGTTCCCACAGGTTTTTTGCCCATCTGTGGTCATTCTATTTCTCTGATTAGGGAAGCTAGGGAGAGAGGGAGAAAGGAGAACATTTATCCATTTATCCAGTTTTATTCATCACATACATAGTCCTACATGATACGAAATGCAGTGAAATGTGCATGTGACTGCTCATGACTGTAGGTAGTAGAGCAAGAGAATAGTGTAGACAGGGAGGGAGAATAAGTTAGGGAGTGACTGAAGGAGGTAGATTATGGGAACACTTTTTAGTCCTGGGTTGTTAAAGTTCGTGGTTTAAGGTCCATATTGCCTGTGGGAAGTAGCTTCTCCTTAATCTCTCTGTGCTGGCTTTCAGGAAGCGGAGGCACTTTACTGATGGCATCATGGTGAACAGTCTGTTGTTGGGGTAGCTGGGATCCTTCATTATTTTCCTGGCTGTAGTTTGGCATCATCTGTTGTAGATGGAGTGCTGTTCAGGGAGCTTGGTGCGGATGATGCGCTCTGCTGTGCGCACCATTTAGTCACCCTTTCCAACCCATGCCACCTTCTCATGCATCCTCCCTGGACCAGTTACTCTTCTTGCACACCCCTGCAACTGCCATGCTTCTTTCTTGTCCCACCCCACTCACCCCTGGGCTGGCTTTGGTCTTGCAACTTTCTGCTGGCTTCTCCACTGACTTTAACATTGACAAATTTCCCACAGGTAAAGTAAATGGAGAAGCTGGAAGTACTGTGAGGGAGGAAGGAAGATAATGACAGGAAGGAAGGGAAAGAAGGAAGAAAAATATAATACAATATATTTTACATATTATAAAAATATACCTAACCCTAACTCTTTGCTCAGTTCAGGATCCCATATGTCCTTGACAGTTGTTTGTACTATTAAACTCTTTCTATTGAAATATTTCCATGTTCCTATGTCAGTGTCTTCCCATCTCACATTTGCACCAGTTTGGTACCAATGCTGCATTGTGTGCACTGTGTTTTGGGGTGCCATTTTCCTCAGTCAACTGCACCATTTTCCCATTCTTGCTCTCCCTTTTGCTCAATTCCTCAACAACAATCTTCTAAGAAAATCCAGTGTTTCTTTGTTTGTTTGTTTGGAAAGGCATCTCTATCTAAGGAAAGTTGTTGCTTTCATCTGGATGACAAAAGCATCATAGTGTGACAAGCAACATCCCTTTCAAGTGTGGGGTTTGCATGGTGACATTGCAACTCTTCTTTTGTCAATGTGCTCATCTTATCCCACCTCCCCATGGATGCTGCTCTGTAGGCCGTTTCACCATTCTTGCCAGTTTCCTCTGTGCACAGAAGCATATAATCGATGTGCAACAAATGCTTGCCTCACTTTGTTTTCTGGGCCTCTGGGTTCAGTTGAGCTATTCTTTCCCCTTACACACAAATATGCACAGACACATGCAAAAAGCATGTTGTAATTCCATGGGAATTTATATGCAGTTTCCAGTTAGCATTGAGGTACTGTTTATTAATTTAAATGTTTAGCCATTCTACTATCCTAAATATCTCAGAATAGGTTGCAATCTAGGAATTACATAAGATAAAGAAGCATAAAATGAATAATAATTTAAAAGATTAAAACAGCAATTATCACCTGTGGGAAGGAGTCTGTTCTCTGTGTCAAATCCATTTGGGGCCCATGAACTTCATCCCCGTCTAAGACAGACAATACCAGGATAAAACGAATTTACAGACAGCGACTCATCTGTTTTGTAATATCTCATGTTGTAAGAAATGTTGTAAGAAACAACATCTCAAAGCAACCAAAAAAGCATACAATTTATTAATATTTCAGAGGGCTGTAGACTGACCATGAATATTTTCATGCTTTTTTTTCCATGGTATTTAATGTATCAGCTATTTTCTTTTTTACATTCCAAGCACTAAAACTTCTAAGTATAAACAACAACTATAATCAAAGCTCTGTTTTTAAAATCATAACATACTCTGATTGGAATGGCATTTCTGAGTTTTGCTGTTAGAGACATTTGTTAATGGATGGATTGATAATGTTATTTATGTGTCTGAGATCATTTCAGAAGAGTCAGAGAATATAACTGTAGGCGAACAGTGTCTGTTCTTGTAAAGTTTCCTTGACAATAAATTTGATTTTCAATGCAAAATATATTTGATGTTGGAAGCCTACACAATCAAGCCTTTGAAAGATACCTTGAGAAGGAGGTATTAGAAAAATGAGAGAAGACACAAAGAAATACTTTCAATATCATATCATGAAAGAATATTAGAATAATGCTTAGCCTCCTATGAGTTCTTTTCCCAGGATTTATCTTGGGAATAGCATATGCTGTTATTGTTATTTTGCAAAATAAAGCAGCTATAAAAAGGAAGAAGATTCTGCAAAAGGAAAATGACAGAGTTGAAACCAATTTGCATCAGTACTTCTAAAATTATTTAGAAATGGGAAAATGCTGTTCTCTTATTCCCAGTGACACAACTCATACATGAACCTTTAAGAAATTGCATACGAAGATAGGCTGCTAAGCACTGTAAATCTATTCTTACACTCTTAGCTTTCCAGCAATAGCTTTCTGTTCAACTAGTCTTCTGTTCCCTGGGTATATGCAAATGATTTGATGGGACTTGATAGAGTTGCATAATTAAATGCCATCTGAGTTCTCAGTAATAAAGTAAGATCAACACTCTATATGTCATCCGTTAATATATGACCGGTTGGCTGTAAAGTGATTCAGTTTGAACAGTTGCTGTGTAAATTCGATCACCCTCTGCAATCAACACCAATATATTAGTTTATTATGTATGGTATATGAAACCTTCAGCCCAATTTATCAACGGAATCGATTCTCCTAAATACTGCATTATTATTATTTAACAATTATTCAGCAAACATATTTAGCAGAAAAGCTGTCTGCTTCGCCTCCTGGAACTATTATGAATTCTCACTTGCTAGAAGTTTTTAAAAAACTGGATTGCCACCTGAGGAAAATGCCTTAGTGGATTTCTGCATTAAGTTGAAAGAATGGTGGACTTATCTGATCATTTCGCACAATAAATTATTCTGTTCTTAGATATACTGCAATGAACCAACAACCCACTATATTATTTTTTAAAAAAATCTGGAAACATTGCAAACATGTAAGGCAGTTGATATTAGTGATACAACAGCTGTGTATCATTGCCAAAAAGCTTTTATGCTCCTGAAATAAAAACAATAGGGGTATCTATATTTCCCTCTGCTACTGTTGCAATTTATTTTGATAGTTTTTTGTTGCAGATTATTGCTTTCACTGTTTCTACTCTAGTTGTTTCTTCAGAAGGAAAAAAAATTTTGGGAATGCCTGCAGTGGGCAATAAGGAATTCTGAGATCATTTATTGCGGTTCCTGGTACTTCTTTTGTCCGTGCTGAAAATTGGTAGCAAGATTTCACAACATCAGACAACACACGTTGACTATAGTGTGAATCCTGAAAAAAGACTAACATATTTTTTTTATAAGATGGAGCAAGAGAAATGTGAAAGGAAAGCCTTGCTGTGGGCAGCATGAGCTCTATTTTCCCTTTGTTTCCTCCCCTGGGATTTTAACAAAGCCTGAGGAGAGATCCCATCTGTGTTTGGAGGAATTTGCAGCTGAGGGAGCAGAAAAAGAGTCAGTTCAACTGGCCACTGACAGTAAAGAAGGAGCAGACTTGTACTTCACCAAACCAACAGCAGACAGGCTGAAAGAAGAATGAAAGTCCGGCAGTTTTACCACTCCGGTAGCAATTCTGAGATGCTTCAGTTAAGTCGGAAGCTGGTAAAGGACCTTCTCTTGTCACAGTCTGCCAAGCAACAGCCGAGAGCAACAGAACCCAACTTGAAAATAACTAAATGATGACTCTGGTGTAAACTCAAGCAACAAAGAATATGAAATACACATAGCATGGACATAGATCCATGATGGCGAACCTATGGCACGGGTGCCGCAGGTGGCAGGAAGAGCTACCTTGCTGGGCACTCAAGCTGTTGGCCAACTTACCTCCAGCTGAGCATGCATATGCGATTGCGCATGCATCCATGCATGCACAATTACCGAGACTGAGCTGATCTTTGGGCCTCCGCTGTGCATTTGCACGATTGTAGCAGGAAATCCAGCTGGTGTTTGGAGCTCTCCTGTGCATGTGCACGCAATTGCTCAGGTGTGCATGAGTGCCTGCGTGCAGAGTCGCATGCATTGCACGAGCAAAAGCTGCATGCATGCACAGAAGGTGCAGTTCCACATGTAGCACACATGCAGTTCCACATGTAGCACGCAAGTACAGATGGCACAGTGGCACATGCAAAGCATGTACTTTTTGGCACTCGGTAAATAAAAGATTCGCCACCACTGACATAGATGTTAGTATAAACATAGTAGTATATAACAAAGATATAAAGTAATAGAGAGTATATATATATATATATAGTTCAGAGATGAACTATGGAATCTCTGGTGCTTTCTGAACTTGCAGGTAATTTATTATCCAACTAGATTACATCATGCATGCCACTAATGCCACAATGCCCAGTTGATATCACCTAGCTGAGCAATGAAATCTGCAAGCAAACAAACAACTACACTCAGAGTATATCAGGGAGTCCTCAAATATAGTACAGACTAGCATAGACTTGGTAATATGATAAGGTAGATAAGGTAGGTAAATAAGGTTTTGGTTTTTTTTTTGTTTTGCAATAAAGGCCTCCTTGTAAAAACAGGAAAGATAAACGGTCTGTTTGTTGATGATCTGTAACATTTCCTAAAGTAACCCCAGGAACCTACCACCCCCAAAAGCCAAACGCTACTTATACATGTTACACAGCTTCATCCATTGTCCACCATTGCTCTACCTACTGTGGTTTTCAATCTTGCCCTAAGTGCTAAATGCAGCTACCAGTATTAGCGTCCAAAATTATGCTTATTCTTATTTGCAAAGATGGGTCAAGATGTAGCAGTCCTTACATTTTTGGAGTTAGACATTTTAACCATTGAATTTTAATTTTTAATGCTTTTTCATACCTCACTTTTGTAACCTTTCCAAAGTTTTTCTAACACTAAGATTAAATCTGTCAAAAGAAAGATAACAGTTTCTTACACAAATGATATTAGTAAATAGCAAAACATTTGGAAAGGTAGATAATTGTTTATAACATGGCATTAGCAATCTATACCAATGAGTGATCTAGTAAAAGAGATTGCTCCTGTTGATAAATACGTTTCAAAGTCCTAATTAATATATAAGTATTTTAACTGCATAATTAGCTGTACTTTTTGCCTTTAAGAAATAATGAAAAGAAAGGATTTAGATTTATGGTCTGAAAGAAGTTTATTCTAACTTGTATTGTTAAGATGACTCACCAGTCCATATTTTCAATCTCTGTTCATTCTTTTTTATTTATTTTGACTATTTTCTTATTTCTCTCTATTTACAAATTACCAGTAACTCTTGGTCTTTTCTGGTTGACATTCTCACCATGTTAAGTATTCATAGTTCAACTTTTCCAGGATATTTACAAACCTGGAAGTATGAGAGACAGGTATATCACATGAAGACTGCATTGCAGTTTGTGAACATTATAGCATCCAGTTTCACTTTGGTTCAGGCCAGTTCCTCATGTGATGTTCCATTTAAATAAATGTTTTCATTTTCTTCAATATGTATTTTTGTGTGTCTTCCTTTGAATGAAAAGCCGCATTGTACATTCTGTAAAAGAGAGGATTTCAATATTAGATAAATATGCATTTGGGATGTAAGAACCAGGAAGTTTTATAATGAGTTAAAATGGATTTCTGTTTTAACTCTATTTATATTTGAATACTTCCAATTTGATTTTGTCAGGGGAGGGATTTCTCATCATTCTTCTCAGGATTCTTTCCTGCTATGAAGTATTTCCTTCCTGCAAAAAAGAGAGAGAGATTATATTTAGAACAATTAAATATAATTCAGCAATGAAAAAGTTTAGTTTATTATTAACCTCTAGATTCTATCTTGTATGTGATATTTTTTGCTTCAGGATGCTATGGCATTTTCTTTTCTTTCCTAAGGCACAACAGTATGCTCAATCAGTGGTTAACAACAGGAATGACTAGGTGAGGGGTTACAAAAATTAAATTAAGGCAGTCTTTATTAAAATAAAAGGGAGGCAAAAAAAATTAAGATTTTCATAACAAAAAATATAAATCTTTGCAAGTAGGTCACAAGTTTTGTGAAATTAGAGACAGAGTCAGGTAAATATAGGATTTTGAAGACACATTTTATCTGTTTGTCCCTTTGCAAATACTTAACAACTATTAAAGCAATTAACTATCAGTTAAACCAAGATCTTATTCAAACAACATCCAACCCAGCATCCTATTGTGGCTGAGATATGTATGAAAAGGCAACCGTATATAAAAATCTAGTTGTACTTGCCATTGAGGCTGAACAGTGGCGCTGGTCTGGAGAGGAAGACCAATTGGATTAGCCTCATTTGTATACTTAGTGTATTTAGTACATTTAACTACGAACTAGTATATTGTGGTTACTTTTTTTAAAAAAAGAAAAAACTACTGTAATTGCAAACTTAAAGTGATTTTATATATGCATATGTATATGTATGTGTGCCACAAACTACAATCTAAGATTTCTCAGTCCTTGAAAGAAAGACTTGTCATACCTATGGTTGTCATACCTTTCTAAAAATAAAAATTTATGCTATTATTTTTATTTATTTTTATTATTTATTGGATTTTTCAAATTATAGAGAGTTTCAGAATACCTTAATTTAACATTTATATTTTAATTAACATCTAATTATGTGTTGGAGAGATATTTAATTGTAATAATACAATGAACAAAATTGTTCAGCGTGCTGAATTACTTAATCAATTGGTTTTATTTCAGAATTTCCAGCCAGGAGAACTAACTCCCCAGGAACCAAGAGAGCAACAGATTGGGGAAGTCTATCTTAAAGTACAGAGGTAGCCAACACTTATATTACTTATTCTGTTTCCCTGGTTCTTCATATCAATGGGTAACAATCAAGAAACTCATTAGTTTATAGTAACACTACCAGTATAACTTCAATGAAACTGTTAAAAGAATATTCAGAGGTTTGAGCAGGGAAGGATAAGATTCCTCGATTAATAAAATCAAGGATAACTATTAGAAGAACAGTTAAAAAATCAACATATCAAATGATGTGATTCTTTCTCAGTTAAATCAACAGAAACATTCTGCAACAATGAATAATAAAATTCAATTAAAAATAAAAGCTACCTGAAGCCATTAAGTGCTTGACAACAGTGGAACATAAAAGCATTTGGAGATAATTATGAGCTTTGAAGCAAACGTCTTGGTTTCAAAAAAGGAAAATATTAATCTCTTCAAATATTTCTATTTTATTTTGTTTCTGTAATTTGTGTGTTTACTATATTTATTCTTTTTTTCTAACCAGTCTTTTCTCAGCTAACCAAGCAGATTGAAGCAAAATACGTTGCTCAGCTTGTATTTTTCTAGGAGTGATGGGAAATCAGAGCATTGAGAAATAATGTATATACTTTCTGAGATTTAAAAAGGGAGAATCTAGAATTGTATTACTTGAGTCTCTTTGTATGTAAATGTATTGGAGCTAACATATTACCTGAGTAGAAACAAAGGATTTTAAAGATGGAGAATATATAAACACAAAGACAAATGCAGTAAGAAAAACAGTAATGCAATGGCAGGATCTTTCTTTCTTTGATATACTGCAGAGGGAAGTTTTATTCACTTTTCAGTAGCAGTTCAAGATGTGTTTTCTAATTATTGCCGAGTAATTGATCAAGACCAAAGTCTATCAAACAGATGTCTATTGTGATAGGCAGAGAAAATGTTTTGAATTGTTAGGTATATTACCTTTGTTATCTGCATCATTTTTATTGCCTCTATATTACTGCTATTGCTCTTTACCAGGAAAAATCATTTAGAAATAAATAACAAAAGAAAATATTTGTAATAGAGGCTTTATCAAAAAGATTCCTTTATTTGGGGTTGCACTTGAAAATGTGTGTTTAAAAGGCAAAGGCTGAAAGAGGATACCTACCTATTAAATGGTGTCTGTGTATGTAGGAGTGTGTGTGTG
>JAEANM010009247.1:6396-16484 GCA_017656035.1 Myanophis thanlyinensis
AGTAAGGAAGGAAGGAAGACTAGTAAGGCAAGAGGAATTTCTCATTAAGTTCTTTACTCATAAAGTAAGTTCTAGTATGAGGATTCTCATAGAGTGGGGCCTTCATCATGACCATAATTCGTTCCAGAACTTTGGTCGGCACCCGCTTTGGTCGTAACCGGAAGTGAGACTGACTGCACATATGCGTACAAAAAAAATCTGGCCCTGAAGGGAAAATTGGTGTGGAAGGGGAAATCGGCCATGCTGTGTTTGATCACCACTTGAGTATTTGTTCGTGACCAGATGCAAACAGTTTTTTAAATTTTTGGTCAGCAACCAATTTGATCATGGTCAGAAGCATTTGTGACCAGAGGTTCCACTGTACTAGAATCAGCTAACATAATTGGTGAATGACATTTTTCCTTAGTTGGACTTACATAGAAGCTACTTGAATTTCATCTGCAACAGGCAGCAAGATTTGTAGATTTTCCCAATGAATAGTTTTGAGGAAATCAAAGATGGCTTCCACTTGTCACCATGGGGAATCAAGGGGTTTCCATACATAAGCCTGTCTGTTTTGTTAAATCAGTGTTTCTCAACTTTGGCAACTTTAAAATATGTGGACTTCAACTTCCAGAATTTTCCAAAATACTGAAGATTTCTTGGGAAGAATTAATAGCTGCTGGAGAAAGAAGAGGTTAATCAGAGTTTTATAATGAATATGCCATGAATAATACATTAGTTTTAATTTCTGGTTGGATGGGAAGTTGATCTAGGATAGTAGTTTTTTTTTTAATATGCTATTTCTAAAGCAATAAAACAAGGGATGCTATAATTTTGCTTGTTTATTTTGGAGATTCTGTTTTCGTCTTCACATTTTATGGAAGAGATGCATTTATTTTATAGTTTGAAGATATGTTGATATCACAGACAATACTAATTTGCTATGGAAATAATAAGATGGTTATTTGCTTTATTATACAAAACAGAATCCCACAGTAAACATTTTGCAAACAGACCAGCGTATCCTTTCATATTTATGTTTGAATATTAATTTAGTACACATATCAGATGCTTGTTTGCTTAAAATCCCTTACATAGTATTTAAACAATTACAGTCTGTAATCTTTATGTATGGGTATTATTAGATGGATAAAATAAGATTTGATAGATGTTCTGGAGGGAAATCCAATATGCAAATAAGAATGAAGGCAGAACTGTTAATATTTGTGCCTGACTGGCTCAGAGAAGGAGATAATCCTTCAAGAGTTGATAGTGCTTTATTAAAAACTTGTAAGACATTATGAAGAACAACAGAAGTGATCCTGTATGCTTTGTAAAAGTACTGAACCATGGAGACTTTTGAAAAGGTTATCCACCAATTACAGAACAATTAGAAGTACACAATTTAAAACACCCAATCCACTTAATGATTTTAAAAGTATAAAAATATGTGGTGGTCTTAATTTTTAAAAATTAAATTATTAAATTCAGACTAATATTTGTTATAGCAAAAAGGACCAGGTGATTAATATTTTATTCAAAAATTGGATATTCATGTTTGTTTGTTTTGCTATGGAATACTGATGAACTACGGTATTAGTGGATAGTAAAAAAATTTCCCAGTAAAAGATAGCATCTGCTAGATGGACTGAAGCTGAAAAAGTCAATATGATACATGCAACCACATGATTAAAGACCTTTTTAGCATGCATCAAACATGAGAAAAGGGGATTTTCCAGACATACACATCCAATTCTGTTTTTGTTAGTGTACTGCGTTCTACACAATTACAAACAGAGCATTTTACAGTGCCTTCTGTTTTCCTCTCTTGGTTCTGCAGTTTCTTTCTGGGGGTTTATTTCTGACTTGCTGATTTTTTATCCTAAGGAAGAGAGAAAATAACTCTTTTCTGGGCTTGTGAAACTCCAACACCCATATCAACCTATCCTCCTTGACATCTAGCCCACTGTCTGAGAACTATACACTTTTCCATTAGCCATTTTGCTCAATGGATCTCTTTTTTGGATTCAGTTTCCTCCTCCTGGGTCTCTGACTGCAGATACATCCTCCTTGATATACACAATATTCCAAGTCCATGCTGTACAAGAATGACTCCAAAAATGTCCAGCAATCTTCTCTTCTATTATGTGATGCTTTTTCCCTTTTATGTTTTATAATATTTACAGCTGGAAGACAGGTGTTTTAATTAAGCTTGAAGCTTCTCTTAGTCTGCATGACACTGTAGAATAATTTTGATCCACAGACTTTGCGACTGTTGTATCATCCCAAGTCCACTGCCCTGTCATGCTGTGGCATATATATATATACATACATTTTCCTGTGTAAGTTTCAGAATCTCTTTGCAATGTTTCGGCGAGATCCCACTCGACATCTTCAGGCTGGTGCCTTCTGTTTCATGTCAGTGCAAGAAGTGTGTGACTGGAGCTGCTGTCTCTCTATAAATACTGGTGGGAGGGCATGGTGTGCTGGGCTGGTTGGCTGCGTTGTTGCCTCTTGATTAATTGATGGAGTTAATATTGATATAATGCAGGGATGGGCAATTATGTCTCCTTCATGATTCGTGGACTTCAACTTTCAGAATTCCTGAGCCATCATGCTGGAATTCTGGGAGTTGAAGTCCACGAGTCATGAAGAAGCCATAATTGCCCACCCCTGGTATAATGGGCTGTGTGATGGCCTTGCGAGTACTTCTGTTGTGGTGTCCTTGTTCCTGCATCATAATCTTTTGGGTCGTTACTGTAATCTTCTGGGTCGTTATTGTAATCTTCTGGGTCATTTGTGTCTTGATCTCTTTTCCATTAGCCTCTTGTATTGTAACAGCTTGGGTAATGTCCTGAGTGGGTGGCTGTGATGTAGCATTCTTGGCTTTGGTCTGGCTTCGAATTTGAGGTCTGGGTCTGTGTTCTTGCTGTGTGTCTGCTTGTTTAGCTTTGGGGTTGGGGTGTGTGATAGCTGGTGAAGCAGGATGGGTTTGAGCCTGGGTCTGGAGACGGGGATTGAGAGATAGATAGATATATCACTAGCTCATCCTTCTTATTCTTCTATCATGATCTTGGAACTGTGCTGCAGTGACAAGTATTGTAACAGCATTTGTGAAGGATTGTAACCAGATTGTAGCTGGTTACAGCAAGTACTCACTAAGGACTAATGCTGATTTAATAATCTACTCCAGGGATGATAAACTCACAGCCCGCGAGTCGGAGGTGTGCGCTGGCCTGATTGAGCAAAGGGGAAAAGGTTGTGTTACGTCACATGATGCTGCCATGACAATGCGAGTTTGAACCCCTGATCTACTTCTTACCTTCTGCATAAATGGAAATTGGGTGGCTTTGTGAGAGTATTGCCAATTTAATATTTTCTAAATTGTATAGATAGCTAACAAGGTCATTAATTACTGTACTGTTCTATATTCTTGGGTGACAGGATAGGGTCAACTACATAGCCATTTTGGGAAGCGAATGCAGAGAGGGCACAATGCTATCATTAGATAATCTTGGTTTGAATAGAGCAAGCTAGGATGATACCTTAACATTAACCTGCTATTCTAAATTTAGATCCGGGGTTGGTGAAAAAGTTTAAATCTCTCATTTCTATGTGATCTTTATAAGAAGGCTGATTAGTACAACCAACTTGTACAGTACAACTTTACTTTCTCTCTCTAGGTCAAAGGACCTAATAAAGGAAGCTATCCTTGACAATGACTTCATGAAGAACCTGGAATTGTCTCAGATCCAGGAAATTGTGGATTGTATGTATCCAGTGGAATATGGCAAAGACAGTTGCATCATCAAAGAAGGAGATGTTGGCTCACTGGTATATGTCATGGAAGGTATGTTACACAATTGAGAAATGAGAATTTATATGAAGTATATGCGTATGCTTGCTTTTCCCGTTACCTGATTGCACAGAGATGACTTCTGGCAGACAGGAAGTGTTTGTGAATTGTTCAAGACCATCATCATACTTTGAAACAATTTTTAAAATGATAACAACTTGGTTTAGGTTTGGTATACTGCAATTAGGGTTTATTCTAATGAAGGGTATCATTACATATCACAAGTCTCTTTGTGATTTGCTGCAGGGTTGTTTAAAATAATCCAGGTAAAATAAGAATGTTGACAAAGGAGTAAGGGAGTAAGTAAGGGAGTCTTATACAGGGCAGATATTTCAATCATTTCCTTTGTCACAATTCTTCACAAACTAGCACGAAGCCAACTTTTAATTGTCTTCTTTAGCCTCAAAATGCTTGAAAATGGTTGAGAAATGCTGGAAGCCATTCCCTTATAGTCAGGTCATTAGGAATATGTAGCACAAATACGCCCTTGAGAGCTTTCTAAATTCTAGGTTCATTTGGTAGACATCTGAGCCTGGAAAAAAAATATGCATTTGAATTTAAATCAGCTCAAACATACCTGTTCTAAAGCATCTTTTCACATCCCTTTCAGCAACCCTTTTAGTCCAACATCTGTTGTCTTGTAGTTGTATGGTGATTGTGAAATCTCAGACAAAGAGGCAGCATTTTGAAGGAGACACTCAGAAATGCAACATGCACACCCACATCCTTTCTGAAATACCTTTCAAGCTTTGTATCCTAAGCAATACATATCCCCATAACACATGTTGCATAGCTCTGTCTAGCCATGCAAAAATCATCACCAACAAAAATAGGAAACAACAAAAAATCATCACCAACAAAAAAACAACTTCTTACAGCAAAGAGCAAACCTGCTGTGAAGATCCCTCTTCTTGATTTGTATTGAAATGCCTTTGGAAACAGTGATACCGGACTGGAAAAAATAGCATGGTGCCAGGCTTTTTACCATGATTCTAGCTAAGGGGTGTGTGCGTGTGTGCGTGTGTGACTAATAGTTCACTTGATCCCTGGAGCTGCGATATGGGCCAAGGGAAGGATTTGATACAGGCTGCTTATATAAGCAGAGAAAATCAAGCCAGAGATCTTTTTGCAAGGGTGGTGAAATTGACTGGAAACTGACCAGGAGTATTAAGATCAAGTGAGCTGATTAGTTCTCTGTATTTCTTAGCAGTAGAGGGAAAAAACCAAAAGCCTTGTTGTCTGTAAAACCTGGAAAAAGCCATATGCAGGCTGGTCTCACACCTTGCCATTATTAAACAAAATCCAGTTTTGTTCTAGTTAAGAGTGCAGATGCACAAATAGCCAGTTGGGGATTCAAAAGATCCAGCATCCTGGGAATGAACATAAACTAATCTGGATCTGGTGAAAGGAAAACAGTAATTACCCTATGATTCTGTTACTGAGCTGATTGCATTCGCCATGCAGATATTCACTATATGGACAAAGGGCAGAGTAAATACCAAACAGGCAGCTCACTTGTTATTTTGAAGACTATCTAATGCCAGTTGTATGGTTAAAGGCACCACTTTCCCACTTCTTACAGTTCAAAAGATTGCTGTTTGTGTCAAATCCACTTCATGGAAACTGACAATAGCATGGCAGATTATAAAAAATTTTACTGAGATGTCTTCTAGGATTCTGGTTTTGAAATTATTTTCTTCCCATTTGCAGTTGATTCCCAAGGTAGCAGTTTTATTTTGAAGAATGCTTGAGATTTGTGGTATACTCCTATACTGTTTTGTTATTTATTTACCCTTAAATTTTTGTTACCCTCTTTAGAATATACCTTAATTTTTTGAGTTTTTGTAATATTGGAACATAAGAAACGAGACAGAGTCCTTTCTCGCTCTGTCAAAAGACTAGAAATTTCAAGGGCAGTATTGCAATTGCTATAGTTCTCACTGTGTAAGGATAATTAATTTTAAAATCAGTGTTATTCCTCTGGAAGGGATCAAAATGGGGAAAAATACAGTATTTTTATGTTATCATTGATGTAAAGCACCTGGATATCCTCATGTAATTTTCTTTTTTTGTACATGATGTGAAATACAATGTTATTGCAGTTGTGTCACATATTCTAACAGAAGAGACAAAGGAGCTTACATTCCCAAGAACCTCAAATAGATTTAATAATCTGTACCCCATTTATAACAATTTCTGAGATGTGATGCATTTGAGAGAATGGACTATATTATGTCACTCTATTTTCAAAGTTTTGGGAAAAAAGCAAGTGGTGTTATTGTATTTCAACATTTCTTATAATTTCAGTATATATCGGTAGTAACACACATGCCCTATTGTTGACCAAATCAGTAGTGATAAGTTAATTCTGACTAAGCTAGCTGTCATTTTTGTTGTTTTTTTCTTTACTAAAGGGAAAGCATAATGAAACTACAGATAGTCCTCGAGTTATGACCACAATCGAGCCCAAAATTTATGTTGCTAACATTTGTTAAATGAGTTTGTCCCATTTTATGACTTTTCTTGCCACATTTGTTAAGTGAATCACTGCAGTTGTTAAATGAGTAATATTGTTGTTAAGCGAATCTGGTTTCCCCATCGACTTTGTTGGTCAGAAGGTCCAACAGAAGGAGCTGATCACATGACCCCAGGACACTGCAACCATCATAAATGTGAATCAGTTGTCAAGCATCCAAATGTAAATCATGTGGCCATGGGGATGCTGCAATGGTCATCAGTGTGAAAAATAGTCAGAAGTCAATTTTTTCAGTGCCGTTGTAACTTTGAACGGTCACTAAGTGAACTGTTGTAAGTCGAGGACTACCTGTACTAAGTTTAGATAAGTCAAGTCAAGACTCCAGCTAATGTGCTAATTTGAATATACATTATCTAATATTGTACTTGTACACTATATGCACTGTAAATTTATTTAAATTCCTCTTAGCTTTCTGTCTATTGCTTGTTGAACAAGGCACACAAAAATATATTGGTAATTTTTAATTGGTTATTCATCAATCGCAGAGTTGAATAGATTTATATTTTGTGTTTCAGCTTTTTCACAAAATATTAGAATATGTTTCCAATATCCTACATTTGCCCAGGTGTACTGTAGGTTCTTTTTCAAATTCACATCTTTAACCTACATTCACATATAATCAGATCAAGTTTATTAAGTTCGTTAAAAGTACATATATTGTGCACTTTCTAATATGCTAAGACAGCTATTAGAGAGATTAAGTTGTTAGTACTCCAAGGCATCACAATTTGTGTCTAATATTGTTTCTTTTCTAGTCCAGTTTTTATTGGGATCCCAAATTATTTAAAAGAAATACTTCGAAAAAATATTCTAATGTTCAACCATTGTGGGGGGGAAATAAAGATTAAATGCATAAGCTAAAATTTCCCTTTTTGTTGTCTTAATGACTGTCTACATCCTCTTTTACAAATTTGTATGCAGACGACAGCATATGTTAACTTTATTAGCAAGAGGTTTATAAAACCTGAAGGTGTAGTTTGCAGACATTTTAAGCACTGCATTTTAAAAAGTTTGTGCTGTCTCTCTTGAGTACATGGACTCCAGTGTGTAAAAAAACCAAAATTAAATTACATAGATTTTATATACGACGATCAATAGAAACGTTACCGGTAGTTTTTCATGAAGTATTATATAAAACCATGAGAATTGTAGCCAATTCCATTTTATACAGATTTAATTTCAGTTTGCTGACTTTCATCTATCTCAGGATCCCTAATGACCATAACTGAAGTCGGACATGAGATACTCAGTTTGATGTCCACTGTATTCTGATGGCCCTTCTTTCAAACCTCTTCTTGTTAAGGGAGCATAAGAACAGTATAATTTGATAAAGGATGACACAGAGAAGTGTTTAATATTGAACAAGTATCTCCCAGCACCATCAGGTGAGGTCAGACCCAAAATGCTTGTCTTTTGACTTAGAAGAATGGAAGATGCGCTGAACCTAATAAATATATTCTTCTCCATTTGAATTTTTCTAGTGCAGTTCATCAGGCTCTCCCAAAAATGGTTAGAAAAAATGATAAAGCAATATATATATATAGATTTAAAACCAGAAATATTTTTAATAGGTATAATACCAGAAAACCATAATAAGGAGAATACATATTTATTAAACATGTTGACAGCAGCGACAATTGTACTTGTACAATATTGGAAGGATGAGGACACTCCTACAGAGAAAATAATTTAAAAAATATTAGACTGTGCAGAGATGGACAGACTAACACTAAAAATTAAGGGCAGTAGTACTATTGTTATTAACATTGGACCGTATAAGTGAAATAACCCAGACAATGCCATGTTCACTAAGCATTTACATTGATTAAAAAAAAATGAGTCTAGGCTTGAAACCAGATTGAAATAGATTCAAATAATGGATTCCATGTTGTCTTTTTTTTTTTTTGAGTTGTTAGCCTATTGACATTTAGAGACTGTATCAAAAGGAGACAAGCTTACGTTCAAACCTATTGTGTTCCATCTTCTGTGGTTCTCCCATCTTTGAGGCTGACAGTAGTGTCTCTACACAGTTTTAAGCACAGCAGGACAACTGTCCTTTGTGGCAATTGAAAGTTACCAGCTTTACTTTAATGAGACCTTTTCATGAGACCCTTCCTTCAGCTTGTTTTAATACCTTGCTGAATCTCAGCTGAGAACTCATTTCCATCTCCTCAGTGATTCCCCTCAACTGACACAGTAACTGTCAGCTCAGCTTTCACCCTTGCTTCACCTTACTTGCTGAGGCTTGTTTATTTTTCAGTACATATATATAGACTGTGCAACTTCATTTAGGCTCTGAACCAAGTCCGTGTGACCCAGGCGAGTTCATCTCATCCTAGCCACAAAGAAGCCAGCTGTTAGGATCTAGGTTGGCTTTGCTTGCTTGTTGATGCTGTCCAAAATAAGATTTCAGAAAAGCCTATTTTCAGCTAAGTATTTTGTTCTGTCCAATACAGTTTCTGTTGAAAACTACTATCATCCAGTATCAAACTTTTTTTTAAAAAAAGGAAACTATTCTCCTTTTAGTTCCTTTCACTTTTGTTTCTTTTGGTACATGGATTGAATGTTTAATTAAAATATTTTCCTGTATGTAGGGTTCAGCGCTTTGTATGTAATGAAACAAATTAAATGTTAAAAAAATTATGATGCTTATGTGGTTACTTACCAAGCACATCTAAATTATATTAAAGTAACCAAAATATATTTACAATCCCCAAGGCATGTCACAACTTTTGAGCACCTCTAATGTTTGGAAATTGAAAGTTGAAAATTTTTGACATGCCCTAATTTATGCATTCAATGGTAGAGAGGGAGAAGGAGAGGGAGAGAGGAGAAGGGAGAGAGAGGGGAGGAGTGAGGGAGATATTTATTGAATTACTTTGCTGCATGTACTAAAACTTTACCATAGATGCCCACAGTATGGTCTAGTGCAGCCATGCTGGCTCAGGAATTCTGGGAGTTGAAGTCCATGAGTCAAGAAGGAGCCATAATTGCCCACCCCTGGTCTAGTGATTAAGGCTAGAAAAGAGGAGGCTGTGAGTTTAGTGGATGACTTTGGGTCAGTTGTTCTCTCTCTGTCCAACTCATTTCAACATAGTTGTGATTATGAGAAAAATAAGAGGAGTAAGATGTGTTGGACATGTTTGCCCTTTTGAATTATTTCTTAAAATAATAAAGGCTGAATACAAATGAATGAATGAATGAATAAAATAAAAAGTCAAGATGGTGGCCACAACACTGTGATTGAAACTTTGCATGGTTTTTTATATCTGTTTCATTTAAAAAAAATCTCTGTATATAAATTCTGATGTTTTGCCTTATCATTCTCCTTATCTTATCCCATAGTTATTTAAAATAGAAATGTCTCACTTTGCTTTGATGAATTTGTTGTAAACTGGTTGTCAGCACGCTTTTTCCAGTAGTTGTATTCTGGTGGGGTGTATGGGTGTGTGTATTCTCTAATAGTACATAAATAATAGCAAAAAAAGCATTAATAATGTACTGCAGTGGGTTGGATACATCTCTAATCTTAAAACATCAAAGTTCAAACCCATAGAAACTAACAGGAATTAAATTAGCCACTGTGGCTAATTTTTTTCCATTTATTGCAATGGAATTAAACCATGAGAAATTTAATAAATTTCTGGGAATTATACTGTTGAGTTAGGTAACATAGTGCCTACTTATTTTATTTTATTTTATTTTATTTTATTT
>JAEANM010009248.1:0-16484 GCA_017656035.1 Myanophis thanlyinensis
AAAATGCGTCTCTACTTACAAAATTTTCAAGTTACAAAACGGCTTCTGGAACGAATTAATTTCGTAAGTAGAGGTACCACTGTATAGAAAAGTACAAATATATTTAAAAAGGGGGATATTTGATATACAGAGATATATATGGGCCTGGAAGCATATAATGGAGCACATGTATGCTGTTGTAGTTTGCCTGCAACGTATCATCTCATTATCACACAATACCCTTTCCACAATTTCTGGTATCTGAGAAAAACAGTCTATTCACAGTAGGAATTTAGCATACTCATACATGTTTAAATGCAACAATTTCTGACCACCATTGATAGGGCACAAAACCATTTTCCTGGGAAGTAAGTGATGTTATTATCAAATCTCTCAGTCAATATCCTTGAGGGCAAAGTGAAGACATGAATAGATAATAAAATTATTTGGGGATGTGAATTATTTTTGCATTTGTGTTTTATCCTTCTGCTAAAATCAGGATAAAAGGTTGCTGTAGGATAGAAGTGAAATATTCAATCTATTCTTTTATACACCAAGGTAAAAAAATTATCTGCTCAACCTCACTGCAAGCTAACCCAGTATGTTATATATAATAAGATTGTAGCTCTACAAGGAAGTTGGGGGGGGGGGGAGGGAAAATGAATTAAAATTGTTTTCTTAAAGAGGGTAGATAACTTTCATAACTCAGGGACTAACTATTTTCTCACTCCTGGATCTCACACAAACACATCTCATACAAACACACATACCTCCAAAGAGAACAGTCATATAGTTCCTATTTTGATCTATAAAAGGAAATGGACTATATACTACAATTAGCTTAAATGATCCAGGTTATATTCCGCCAACTGCTGTTGACTGGAACTCTAGCTTTAGCTTGATTTTACTCAAAGGATAAAATACAAATGCCAAATGACCAAAATAAAATGGACACTGCCCCTCTCTCTTTTTCCTTTACACAAGCCCACTTGAGAAAGGAAAAGCGTCTCTTTGATTTGCTTCCCAGTGTTTGATTTTTCTAGGCTGTTGTTGATTTGCATGGTTAGTTCTGTTAACTGCCTTTAATCTTTTCAGTCTCTTGCCCTCTTGAAGTGAAATTCCCTTACATTTTACTTTTTGACTACAAAGCCCAATTTGCAAAACTTCCATTTAGCTATTCTTATGCCCACATACACCTGCCATATAATTGTTTCTCTATGGAAATCCAAGCTTCTGTTGGAAAATTATCTAGGTAGAGATGTGGATGAATACTTTTACCACCCACCTGATAACAAGCATAGAAAAAGTAACCTCATCTCACCTTTATCATATGGCAACATCTGATAAAGTACTATGAAAAATTAAAACAGCAGAGAACATCTACACTATAAGTGCCTGGCTAATTTCACCTACCTCCTTCCTTGTTTCCAAAATATCCTTTTAACTCACACCATCATAGTTTAAACTAAGGAGCTCCTTAGCAAATTAATTGCACCTACTCGTAACATAGCTTCTTTTATGAAGAAATTTCAGAAGTTTTTTTTTTTTAGTTTAACCAAGAAGCTTACAAACCTTTCTTCACAAAAGCTTTTATTAAGCGCAGGTACAATGAATTGGAGGATAAAAATTCTCATAATTGGATGTCAGTTGGGCAAATACAGCTGAAATGTCAGAGATTCATCTGATAGTTTTACTGGACAATAAGCATTAACCACTCCTCCTCCTGCTGCTAACACTAGTACTGTGGAGGTAGTACTGAGATCAATTTAAGCTTGTTGATCTTAAGAATGTAGATAGAGTCTGTTGAAATAGAACTCATATGTATATAGCAGGGATGTCAAACTCAATTTCATTGAGGGTTGTGTTTGACCTTGGGGAACCAGGTGGGAGTGACCAGGTGAGTGTGGCCAGGTGAACATAGCCAACTCGACATCACTCATGTTGGGGCCACCTGTGGTGACCTGGGGGGAATCCACTTTTGCTAGTACTTTGTTTTGCTAGCACTCTGCCAGCAAAAATGCAGTCTGTTTTCGCTGGCAGAGCCATCATAGACTGGTCCTTTGCTGTTTCCATGTGGTTCCATGGGCCAGATCTAAGCACCCTGCAGGATGAATCTGTCCAGTGAGCCTTGAGTTTGACATCTCCTGGTATATAAGAATGAAGAACTTAAATCAACAGATGTGATAACTATGTAGTAGTAGCAGCAGTAACAGATACCACAGATATTTTCAAATACAAAAATAATGTCTTTGGACACTTTTCTAGAGTCAAATTCCAATCAAAATCATTCAAGACACCACTACAATAAAAAGCAGCAATTATAATAATTATCTGAATATGCTACACACACATATTCCAATAAGGCATACCAGAAATTTAAAAAGTCATAAAAGTCATAAAAATATCTATCTGTGTCAAAATATTTAATATTCTCAAAAATATATTAACATAGCAATATCACTTAGACTTATATACCAATTTATAGTGCTTTCCAGCCCTCTCTAAGTGGTTTACAGAGTCAGCATATTGCCCCCAACAATCTGGGTCCTCATATTACCCACCTCGGAAGGATGGAAGGCTGAGTCAACCTTGAGCCTGGTGGGATTTGAATTGCCAAATTGCAGGCAGCTGGCAGGCAGCAGAAGTAGCCTGCAGTACTGTAGTCTAACCACTGTGCCATCGTCATGGCAAAAACTAAAAAAGTTAAGTAATTTCATAGATACTGCTATGAAACAAATTGTTGTACTGCTTTAAAAAAATATCCTAATACATATTACTGGTATTTCTCATGACCTGTATCATTCAGCATACATCCTCTTAAGAATATCTGTAACTGAAATTCTCCCTTTTGTTAGATCCCAAGGTTTTGGTATTCCATAGTGCGTTCTTGCACCACAGCATTTCCTCCCTAGCTTAAAGACATTCAATACAGTACTTGTAACACCTTTCCCCAACCTGCAGGCATTCATGTGGCACCAAAACCATCTATGTTCACCCCACATACTCTCACTCGCACATCTCCCATCTCACTCTGCATTATTCATCTGCCCTCCAGCCTGATTGTGAATTATCTGAACCTGCCAACTTCCATCAGGCTTCCCTATTGACTTTACTTGTGGGAATCGAGAGGAAATTACCAGTCATGGATATTCTTGCTTAAAGAGCCATGAGTTTTGCTTAACAAGGGCAATGGAGACTGCTATTGATAAGCAATGAGGTCACGAATACACAGCTAAGCAAGGGAATTTGCAGGCCTAATTACATTACATTGATCACTACCATACTGTTTCTGGCTTTAATCATGCATGGTCCATTGCCTTTCCCTCTTATTCCTGACACACTTCCAGCATCTCAGAATATCCTGGGTGGTCAAATGGGGGCCAATCCCCTTTTAGGAAAGAGTTCTTTCCTTTTTGACGCATGGACCAAACAATTTACATACCTTTTTCTCCCACAAATGGCAAAGACCAAGTGAAAACGTCCATGAAATTTGGAAGCCAGTATGGATGAGGAGAACAATTAAACTGTCTGATATTCATAACGTTGTTTTCATATTTCAATACTGCAGCTGCAAAAGAAAAAGAAAAAAAATCATTTTAGTTTTATAGTATTTTTTTTAATATGATCCATTTACAGAGAAGTTTAGATGTACTAGTGCTTTGTTCATGCACTGTTGGCATTTATATATCCTGTCTTACAGACAAATTCCAGGTAAGGAGTGTGATTTCTATTTAATATTACTTTATTTTGATATAGACTCAAAAGGAAGCTCTCAAGCAACCAAGTTTTGTGCTACCATTTCTGCGATATGCTGTGCCATTGGTTAGATTGGGAACAGTTTTTTATGTGGATTTATTGTAATGTCTTTATTCTTAATTATATATGCATTAAGAAAACAATAAGCCTAATAGAATTACACTTACTGTTTTTCTTTTATTAATGGATATAGATATGGTACTTCTTTACTACATATTTTGTTTGCATCTGGCCTTAAGCCTGTAATAAATTTTATTTGAATTCTCAGATATACCACTTAGTATATTAGGTATATAGTAACTATATTAGGTATATTAGTTATTTCTTATTTTCAATTTTAAGGCCACTAACTCCATAGCATCTTTTCTGAAAAAGAATTAAATGAAAACAAAAGATATAATTGAAAACCCAAACAAAACAAAAAAAGCAATTAAAGATGATGTATTTTGAAACAAATTATTGCAGCTTCAAAGCTCCTGATAATGGTCTTAAGTCTCCTCATTTTGCTATTTAGTCTCTTACAAGGAATATTTTTTTCAGCTCTTTTCTTAACACTACTCCAAATTATGCATAAATTAGATTTGCTTTAAGTTGGAGGCAAAAAGTTGACAGGCTATATTGCATCACATTGTTTTAACTCCTCGTTAATTATCTCAAAGTGAAATATTCTGCACTCCATATTCTCTGGAAAAGATACTTATCAAATACACTTCACTTTTCAGTTTTACCCAGAAGCAATTTTGCAGAGGAGAGGTAGCTTGCTTTTTTTCTTAAATGAAAATTAATTAATTAAGGAAGGAAGGAAGGAAGGAAGGAAGGAAGTTTTTATATGCATGTTCCAAGTAAGCTGGTACATGGTGGACAATACTGTATGTGTAGCCCAGAATTGATTATCTTGATGTTCTCTGAGCAACAAAATTTTCATTACCAAACTGGGCATCATTATCAGTTCTTTGACACAATCATAAAGCTCCCCCATATAAAAACCATCTCCTCCCCCACCCTATTGCCATCACTGCTGCTGCTGCCAATCTGTGGAGTTGGAAAGGTTGGGCTTCCTGTGTCTCATATATATTGGGCTACTTTGGGAAATCATAAGGAATGAAAAATCAGTTTTGAAAACTGCATGGACAAATATCTGTAATCAGCATTCACTGGCTCAAGAATAGGAAGACATTCTAAAATCACTGTAAAAGATCAGTTAATGACAAAGTTCCTACAATTTTAGAAAATAAGCGATTAAATGAATAATTCATTCGAGAATCTAAACACGACTAACATAAAACACATTAAAAATTTATATTGCAGATACCGCAGTCCAATACTTTTAAAACTATAAAACAACAATTTAAAACGTGTTTCAAAAAAGCTTCCTTTCTTTTAAAAGCTAGGGGCAAAAAGGTACTACAGTCATTATCCCAAAAAAGCAGAAAAGATGCAAGTTTAATAACCAATTACTGTGAAAATAACCAGTTAGAGAGGTGCTGAGAAAAATAATTGAATTCAGTATGTCCCTACAGTCAATATTTTCCATTAAATCTATAATATTTAAGTACTGCCAATTTTCAAATATTATGCAAAAGATTATTAGGCGCTCTAATTAAGCTTTAGAGAAAAACGTATCACTCCTTCCCAAATTTAATTCTAATCCAAATTACTAAAATGGATAATTGTATGATATGATTGTTTCCAGTATTCTAGAGTAGAAGTAAACTTACAGTTACAGAAATTTTGTTCAGACCCTAGTATTGTTCACTTGACCTTTTTAATACTAGTCATACAGTGGTATTTCAATTTCAAATTTTCAGATAGTAAGAGAAGCTCAGGGGTAATAAATTTATATGAAAGGAATGCACATCAGCTGAGGTATTAGCAGGCCATGTGCTGATTTTTCTGAGGCCTAGTCTGGCTTTCTTATCAGGGATGTGTTTGATCCTGTTAATCCTGATGAGGTAGGCAGATTCCAGTTGGTGTTGCAGAATGCAGAACCCGATGGATTCCATGCCCCCACCCTTTTAGGGGTTTCCTCAGGGCTCAACAATCTGACTACTCCTGTTTAAATATAAATCTGCTGACTTGAGGTCATGGCATGGATAATACACAGCTTTAAATTTCCCTTTCCCCCAACACCAACAAGCGAAGACATGTCTCTGAGCGGAAATGAGATTCTAAATGGGAAAGAACAGGTTTCAGCTCAATCCTAGCAAGACTAAGTGGCTCTGAGTTGTAGGGTCTCCTGGATCTAGTGATCATCCATCTTTGATGTTGGATTGTACTACCCCAAACAAAACCAATGCACAATCTGAAATTGTTGATGATTATATACTGGTAGTCAATGCTCTAGTTCAGGGGTGTCAAACTCGCTTTCATTGAGGGCCGCATCAGGGTTGTGTTGGAGGGCCGAGGTGGGCATGGTCAGCTTGACATCACTTGTGTCGGGGGCGCCTGTGGTGGCCTGAGTGCTCTGCCAGCAAAAACGGGCTCCCGAGCTCCATTTTTGGCTGCGGTAGCCTCCTGCCGGACTCTGCCAGCAAAAACAAAGCACGGGAGTGCTGCCTTTGGCCCTTGCAAGCTCAATTTTCAGCTGCGATGGCCTCCCACAACCTTCTGACAGTAAAAATGGCAGCCATCCCGATATCCATTTTCACTGGCAGAGGCACAGCGGGCCAGTCCTTCACTGTTTCCAGGGTGGTCCCATGGGCCAGATCTAAGCACCCCATGGGTCGGATCCGGCCCTCGGGCCTTGAATTTGATACTCCTGCTCTAGTTCCAGCTACTAATATACCCAGATAAATAATTGGTCAAATGAAATATACTGAAGTTCAAGTTGAAATGTAAGAAAAGTTTGGATCATTCTGTTACTTTGTAGTTATAATGTGGTTCCATCATATCTGGAGTAATTCCACTTCCCTTTTTCTTTCTTTAGCGAATTATTTCATGACCTATTAGTAAAATACATAACTATATCCATACCTAAATAATGAAAATATCAGATGCAGTTAAGCAAAAAAAGCCTAATTTTTCAACATTAATATTTTGTCATTATAAATTATTGTTAAACCATTACTGTCAACAAAGAAGGAGAAATAAAAGTAAAGGAGTGAGTTATAATGAAATGCATGCTGTGTGAGAGAAATGCTCTTACCTTTGTTATTGTATACATCTAGATAGTTTGGTGCTGAAAAAATTGTAATTAGTGATGGGAAGCCTGTTGTCTGGCTTTTCCTGTACATACGATACCTACAATGAATTGCACAAGACACTTCATTAGCATCGTTAACTACTTATTTAGTAATGTTATTTCAGCTAACTGTAATGTGTGCATGCCTGTTTCATGGATTTTGGTTAAATGCTTTTTTCACATTTCATGGGCATACTTTGTATGCTGTTTAGATGGAAGTCAGTAAATTATAATTTCAATAAATCTGGGGAGCTCATATAGTTAGGGTCAAACTGAGATACAGACATATGGATAAACTAAAATTACATTAGTCACTGGTTTCTTATGACATGCATTTCTTCCATAGTAAAAGCATTTCAAGAAAATTCTGAAAACATGAGGAGAACAAATGCTTCTTTCCTCCTTCTAGGTATGATTTTACCCTGGCTATTAAGAAGTAAATCGTAGTTCAGTCAAGCTCAATGCTAAATTATTTATTTAGTTTGGCTTCTCAAAAGTGCAGACCAAAGCCAATTAAAATTTATAGATAAAACTGTTTACTGAAGAAAAACAACCCTATATCCAAAAACCAAATAAAAGCAAACAAATTATCTGCCGTGTAGGAGAATGAAGGCATGACTCGATATAGTTTAACTCACTATATCTACCTGGGTGCCATAAACTATTTTCAGGCAGCTTTTCAAATCTTGCAAAATAATTTGTGTTACCTTACTACAGATTATGAGGGGAGAGTTATGTTTTCCCTTTGGAAATAATGTAGTAAGAACATATGGAGTTTGCGGGAGGCGAGGGAAGAAGCACACAACGACTGCATTCAGTCTTGAAGTCTCACACTGGATACCACTTTTAATAGGAAGAAGAAAGGCATCCTTAAAAAATTGTTCACCCCTCCGAATAAAAAGGAACAATGGGTTGGGTTCAAAGATTGTGTAAACAGACCTAGGTATACACAACGATCTTTTTTTTCTGGAGCACCAAGATTCATTTGCTGTAGGAAAAAAAAAAACCTCCTGGATAGAGAAGGATATGATAAAGGCATCTACAGTAGGAGGGATAAATGCCAGAAATTAAATGGAAGGCTCTTGGCAAGCAGTCAGGTTTAGGCCAATGCAGTCCTAGAATTTTTTAAGCTGGATTATGAAAATCAATTTTAGAGTCTTTCTTCTCTCTGACCATGAGGGAAATACGTAATGTTAAAAGTGAGTTAATCCATGGGCTATATATCTCAGTATAATTAGATTCATGCTATAGTCCCGTGATGGCGAACCGATGGCATGGGTGCCACAGGTGGCACACAGAGCCACCTTGCAGGGCACACAAGCTGTCAGCCAACTTACCTCCAGCTGAGCATGCACATGCGATTGCACATGCATGCATGCGCGATTGCAGAGACCCAGCTGGTCTTTGGGCCTCTGCTGTGCATGCGATTGCAGCAGGAAATCCATCTGGTCTTTGGAGCTCTCCTGTGCATGCACACGCGATTGCTCAAGTGTGTGCGAGTGCCTGTGCGCAGCACCCATGCACTGCATGTAGAAAAGCTGTGTGCATGCGCAGATGGTGCGGTTGTACATGCAGCACAAATGGAGGAGCTGCAGGCAAGTGTGGATGGCAGGTACAAAGCACATACTCTTCAGCACTTGGTAAGTAAAAGGTTTGCCACCACTGCTATAGTCAATCTAGTCTATACTGTTAGATGCACTTATAGAAATATCTGTTTAGGCTGCTGATCATCCTGATTTTGTTTTATATTTGAGGTGACATTTTAAAAAGAAAACTTTACAATTATATGTGTGTGTGAGAGATGTTGTGTTTGTGTGTGTGTATTTGTGTATATATACAGACATATGTATAGGTATCTTACAAATTTCCTGGTGTGTAGCCTGGTATCTATACATGTACTTGTAACAATTGTTAGGATGCAAGTAGGCAAGGACAGATGCATCTCATAATGTTACAGCAAGTGTGATCATTTTGATATGCTTTTTGGTTTGTTTGTTTTGCAAAAATTTATGCATGCTACCTCTGGGTTGAGGGCAGCATGATTCCAAAAATTATATACAGGGAAACAATTGGAGGAGGCTATATTTCCATCCTTACTCACAAGCCAGTCAAAGTTCTTGTTGACAAAATTTCTTGGGCTTATTCAGCAGGGCTACTCTTATCTTCCTACACATATTTCCTTTGACTTTTGAAAATATATATATAAAAAAATCTTCTGAGAGATGTTTTCATGTCTTTCCAAGCTTTTTTTCAATGAAGTTTAATAAAGGAACGACACTATGGATTTAACATGTTCAAGGTCATTTTAAAGAGAAGTTTCTTGGGAATTTTCAAAGTCCTCCCTACCAGAATCATGTCTGTTCCCATTTGCACATCTGCACAGAAAGTAGTAAGGGTAAAACTGGGCCATTGGACTGGCTGACAATAAAAGGCCTTAGATCAAAGTTCCCCCAAAAGTTCTACTTTTGCAGACCTGGAGGTGGGAGAGGCAAGTGGCACACACAACTTTATTTGCACAAGCAGCAGCATGCACTGCAGACACTCCTGCCACTCACGCAAATGGAGCACACACATGTGTTTGCCTGCTGCTCACGCAAGTGAGGATGCGTGGGTATGCGTGGGTGCTTGCCAGCCATTTCCGTGGCCCGATTGCAATCCCTTTACGCCACAGCCCACAGGTTGGGGTTCCCTGCCTTAGGTCTTCCTTGTAATAAATGGTGGATTTCTGAACAAGGCAAATCTATATTCTTGTCCATAAGTAATTGTCTGAAATTTGACATCTACAGGCACAATTCTTTCTGCAACATCTCTAAATGGCATTATTCATTGACTTCCAAAGTATTTTTTTTCTTTAGAAAAACTAAAAATGATGGACTTCCATATTTTATAAGCATTCTGTATTATCACAGAAAAACTTGAGGCCTTTTAGCCTTTCTAACATCTTGTGAATAGATTTTTTTTTTGTTTTCATGATATTGAAACAATCATATGTTGCCAGAAAGGTTATTGATCTTTGGTATAAAACTAATATTCCCCTTTTACTGAATTCAGACTATTCTCAATAGAATTCTCATTACAAAAAGCTTTATTTTGCTGTTCTAAGTGTGCCACTTTTACTGCTCTCCAAAGCAATGTCCCAACATGTATTGTAATGGGTATGTCCTTTTTACATATGGTAGTGCAGTTTTTCATCTTGCAAAACAGAAAACCTTTCTGTAGAAGAAATGTATGTTAGCAGTCTCAAATATATTCCAACAAAAGTTGCAAATGGAAGCACAATAAATAAGTAAGTAGTCCAATCCTAGATTTACCTCAGACTGCTGTTTTACACCAATATAAACCTTTCCTGCATGAAATTCTCCCTTTCTGAAATCAGCAAGAGACCTTTTGTAAGGGTTTCTAAAGTATTCAAAATAGGAGCCTTCCCTTCCTGAATTATTGAAACAAGCATGTTTTGCAGAAGCTAAGATAAGACTGTCTTGAATATTGCTCCTGGTTATCTGCATGTCTACATACAAATATATCTACAGTCAGACACATACAAACTTGCAGAAGCCTGGAGACTTTGAAATAGCTGCACTAAGACTTCCACAGGACACAACTGCTTTAAAGCTTTGGAAACACAAGCACTTCATTCAGGAAAATATACTTTATAAAGCACTTCTTTACAAAGCTACACTCATGCAGGCATTTCATCTTTGTCAGTAGTGTTGTGAAAGACTGGGGTAAAGCTGGAAGTGAGTCAATTGAATATTTATCTCATAGAAAGCAATTAAGTCCAGCTGCTGAGAGAGAAGGGAAAAAAAGTACTTGAAAGAGCCTCTGACATAAACACATTATAACTGAGTCTGGGTAAGCCCAATTACAGTTTTCAAGATTCTGTATATATTTCTAAATTGGCATTAAGCTACCTTACTGAAATCTGTATCGTTCTTGCTTCCTTGGTCTTGCCAGCTATGTGGGAGTTGGCAGGTAGGTACAATAGGAAAACAGAATACCCAGTTTCTTGGTGCCTCTTCTAATTTAATAGAGCTATATAGCTCAAAAGATCCATCTGGCAAATTCATTTTCATTTATTTTGAAAGATGTTTTAGACTACATATATTGTTAAATAAACATATAGTCTTGGCAGTTTTATGCCATCTTGTAAGAAAAGCTGGGATACACATTTATTAAACTAAGTCACATGCTGTAAGTTTTTAGTTCATTAAAGGAGAAGACAGGGTTAAATGTGGAAGATCTTATGCAAATTTGCATGACTCTACTTTTCTAAATCACTAAACTTTTACATTTTTAATATCTGATTTTCTGGGGGTAAAAATCCACCCTCTCTCTGATTTGGCTATTAGTTTGTCAAAGTGCCCTTCCTTTCAGAGAATGAAAATATATATTTTTCTTTCAAACTGTTTATCTGGAAAATTAACAGGCTATAAAAAGCTATTGTATTTTCTGCTGCTGCTTATCTACTGAACAAGGGAAACCTCTAACATTACATCAGTATGGATTTTTGTGAGATTTTGACTATAAGGCTACTGAAAACAGTTTCAATATCAGCATTTTATTTTCGAACCCTTGAAGTTAAGGAAGGGCACCTGACTTCCTTTCACAGTACATTTTGCTCAAAAATATGTAAATATCCATACTGAGAATGTAATTGGTGGACTTGATGGATTACAAAACTTTGAAAAAGGCTAGGTGGTAGTCTTCTCTCCTGTTCATTAAAAAAACAAAAAAAAAACAAAAAAAAAACAATGTTGGCATGTTGTTTAGTTCAGCGGTCCCCAACCTTTGCAGCTTGGTGGGGACCACTAATCTAAAGGGGGAAGAAGGGAACTGGTGGGCTGCCACACCTGCACATGCAGCCCTTGCAGGAGTCATGGGCTGGCATGCAGTGTGCAGTTCAACTTGCTCAAGTGGTGGGCCAGCACCCATGCTCACTCCACTCACACAGCCTAGTTCCAAATAGGCCACAGGCTGTAGGCCGGAGACTGGGGATTCCTGGTTTAGATCTCTAAGAAACATCTCCAAATGCAGAAGCCTACCCTGACATATCTACCTTGCTTGGAAGAGAAAATAAAGCCCAATGCTACTGAAAAGAATGAAAGAAAACAAACAAATAAACAAACAAACACACACCATATAATTTTTTAAAAAAAAGAGACAGAGAGATACTACTCACCCAGCATCTTGGGCTTCATGAGCTCGGAGTATAGATAATAAGTTATTGTGCTGTAGGAAGTCACATACAGCAGGGTAACTGTTTGAGATTAAGAAGAACGATATTAGTTCATTTAAAATTTGAATATTAGATTAAAATACACACACAAAAAAAATCAATCAATCACTTTCTTCAAGAATATATAGCGGTAGTCAAAGGTATTTCTGCACCTCCTTTTTTCCCGTTTGCTCTGAAACAAAACTGAAGGTGATATAAATAAATGCTTCCTCACCATTCTTTATTCCATAGTTCCTAATGCAGACACTTTGCTTTTGATGTTTTATTTTTGTATATTATACAATTTTTGTACTTTATTTACCATTTGTGTATAACTTTCATTCATTCATTCCCTTCTTTTTCTACCAAATGCAACTACTTCAATTTTAAATCCACATTTGTCATCAGATCATGGCACCTATCTAACATTCACTGCAAATTATTTGGGCTCTCAGCCTGCGTTAAAATGCTTGCACATTCATGTTTCCAGCCAACAAAGCTCTAATACTGCAACAAATATTCTTTAAATATTTATACACAAATACATTATACTGTACTACAAAGTGGACACCACATGTATTATCTTACTCCCTTTTCATTGTTAAACTATTCAAAAAAGATTCTCACAAATGTTTTAGTTCCATCATATGCCTCTTTCAGTGGCTAACTTCAACTCCACGTTCAGGTAAAATATTCCATAATCAAGGTGGTTTGTTTTATAATATGCTTGCTCTAAATTAAACAACACACTGCATTTTTCAGCATATAAGACATACTTTCCCCCACCCAAAAAAGTGGGTGAAAATGTCTGTGTGTCTTGTACAGCGAATGTTGCTGAAGCCCTGCCCACCCGCTGGCCACTTTTTTGTCTCCGCACACCTCATTTTCAGGGCTTTTTTTTGGCCCTTTTTCTGGGCTTTTTTCAGCCCATTTTTGGGGCTTTTTTAGGTCTATTTTGGGGGAGGGTTTGGAAAAATGGGCTGAAAAAAAACCCAAAACAGACCAAAAAAGCCCCCAAAACAAGCTTCAAAAATGGGCCCAAAAGCCTCAAAACCAGGCAAAAAAGGTCCAAAAATGGGCTAAAATGCCTAAAAAATGGGCCAAAAAGTGTCAAAAACAGGCCGAAAAAAGCCCTGAAAATGAGTAAAAAGCCTCAAAAAAGGGCTGAAAAGGGACCAAAAATGGGATGCACGGAGGCCAAAACCTTTTTTGGGGGGTTTCCTCTTCTAAATCTAGATGCGTCTTATACTCAAGGTGTGTCTTATATGCCAAAAAATACGGTACACTTTATTTCTCATGTTTATAATTTTGTGACCTGCCGAAGATAAAATATCTTGTGTGCACAGCCCTTCCCTTCCTGCAATTCCAAGTTTTTGGTTCATTCTTATCCTTTCTCTTCACCCCAAATTCTGCTAATCACCGAACCAGATATGATCAATAAGCTTATCTCCCTGGGATAGTACAGTACACATTTTTGTTAACTTACCCTTTGTACAGGGGATCAATAATGTCATTTTTCCAATCACCAGACACAACTGGTCTTCACACACGTTTGAACAAATTACACAGCCACTCCATAAGCAAACCACATTTATATTTAACACTGTTCCTAGTACACTGTAAACACCTTATGCTTTTGTAACATTTTTCATAGCATTCATGATTTGCTTTTCATGGGGGAGGAAGAGAAGACACTATTTACTTATTTATTGAATTTATAGGCTATGCAATCTGTCATGACAAAGGATTACAGTACATTACCAAACTGAAAAGTCAGGGAAAAAAGTATTCAGAAAAATCAAAACATCATCCGATTTAGCTCAGGGCCTTAAGAGCTCATTTAAATGGGGCCAAGCTAGGAGTAATATGAAACTCAGAATGATATTCCAGTAAAATGTACCCTGCAGCATTCCCCCATTTCAGAGTCATTCCAAATCATTTAAGCACTTTTTAATTCCATTCATTCTGCTCCCTCTTCACCTGCTTCCAAACCCCTTTTTATTCCCACCAAAATTGCTTTTTCTGTTTCTTCTTAATGCTAACAAACTTATTACTTTACTATTTTTTTTTTGCAATTAACCATTTCTCTCGAAACCCATTACACACTATCTTTTTATTGCTCCAATTTTTTTGCAGCAAATATTCTCTCGTAACCAATACTTTCATCAGTCCACTAAGCATCCTTTTATATTGTTCCAATTACTATAATTCCTCATTGTACACTGTTGGTACTATAGAAAATTAATATTTTTTCTTATTCATTTTGTTTCTTTGATCTATTCACATCACTTAGGATAATAACCTCCCACCTCACCTCCTGCAGTAACATAATAAAAAACTTTGCATTAATTCAGAATGTTGCACAAATTCTTTCCAAACTCGGTCCTGGTTCTTCTAATATCTCTAGTCCCTGGAATGTATATGTAATTGTCTCCAACCTATAACATTTTAATTTAATTTATTTTCAACCTAGATGACACAATATAATGCATAGGTCACTCCGCACTTTCATTCAGAATTAAACCTATACCTCACTTCCCTGCAAGCCTTCATCAACTCTACTTCCAAGCCACTTTCACTCATCTCTTTTACTTTCTTTTTTACATTTAGTCATATTACATATCAATCTTTGTTTTTTTTTCATTTGTTAATTCACGTTCTTCATCATTCATTGGAATTAGGTTCCAATTGTAATCTTTCACATGCCATGGTAATCACTAGATGAATCCACTGATAAAGCCCTCTGCCAATCATTGTAGCTTTAATTAGTCAAGGTTTTAACATAACAGTTTCAGTAAGCTAGACAAGATATACACTATGGTTATTAACCTTAGTAACAATTATGCCACATGTAGCATCACTGTTAAAAATAAGGCAGTTATGGTTAGTTTAACTATGTTTTGGCCAGTGTGTCAAACTGAACGAAAGCCAATTTTATTTCAAGAATGTTCACATTATTTTATGCAAGCAAAGAGCTCTTATCTAGAACTATTTTGCGAGAAAATTTCACTGCCTGCATGTGCTTAGAACAACTTTGTTGTCACTATGAATGTACACTAATTGGCATACTTTAAAATGAAATTTCATTGCACACAGCTCTCAAAGGGTCGCCACCGCCAATATACACAACATAAACATGACAAAATAAATAAATAAATACAAAATTATGCATATACCCACATATATTATATGATACAGAGAAACCACAGTCTAATTCGGATGTACAATATGCATGTATACAGCGAGAAAAATGTAGGAGACAGATAAATTATACCGACACACACATACGTCCACATTATGTATAGTACGTGTGTGTATGTGTGTGTCTCTTCACCAACAAGTGCAGATACAAACAGCTAATTATATGTAAGGCTGAAAAGTCAAATAACAGAAGAAGAAAAAAAGTTTCACCGACTGACCTGAATCCTGAATATATCAGGCTTACCATAGGAAAATTACATTCCTATGATGAGACCCAGTTCAAATCCTGTGTACAATTGTGGAGTAATTTAGACTGGAACGCACCCTGCCTTGTGACACAAGTTATATTAATTAGGAAGGAAGGCTTATTAGGGACATTCACATACTGCTTCCTTCCAATTTTGTTAGAATGTTAACAGGAGCTTTCATGAGGTTAATTTAATAACTTCAGGGTTTTTTTTCACCATCCCATTTAAAAAAGAAGAAAGAAAAGAAATGGATGAAATCTCAACATGGTCACTTCTTACTTTCCTGTGCAAAAAGATGGTTAAGAATTCTTAAGATAAGAATTTAAGGATAAGAATGTTACCAAAGAAGGGCCTGCAATCTATCCACAGCATGCAATACTTTCTTACTCTGTTTCACTACAGTGGGATAAATGCTTTTCATGAAACTACCCTTAGCACAAGCATTATGCTGAAGTAACTATGGTAACTGTCTCCAGTTATATAACCAAGAAAGCTACAGGTGACATGAAACAGAGAGGAAGAATTTCTTTCTTTCTACTGAAAATGCATGGTATTCAGTTTTGTAGCTCTGGGTGCTTATAAGGATAAAATAAAAACAATGCTAAATGTGTAACACATACAAAAGCAAACAGTAATCTGAAAATGCTTGGGAAACAACCTGTGTCTTAGAGACACTCCTGATTGTAGCAAGAAAATGACCAATTAAAGGCTCCAGTAGAGAAAAAGCAGAATTTGCTCATGATGTTAATCCTATCTATGAAGGAATTGCAAAAATTGCCTTGTTAAAGACCAGAGAATGCATAGCACATATAAGAATAACAGAGTTGGGCTTCCGGTTTGGCAACGCTTGCCCGAGGTCGTTCTTAATGAACGTCTGTCCCGTGATACTGTTAGAGCCTTTCAA
>JAEANM010009249.1:0-16482 GCA_017656035.1 Myanophis thanlyinensis
ATAGCTAGATATGTTTATTTAATTCTTCTCATACCTATGAGATTTCTTTTTTTTTTTACCCCCCAAATTCTAGTTCTGGTTGTTAAATTCTGGTTCCCATTGTCCCTTCAAGTAGTTAACTCCTGTTCACTCCTCCAGGTAGTCCTTCTTTAATATTTTGCAAGTTGGCAAGTTTCCAAATAGCAGCCCTTTCAATAATAGCCTGGTAAACTCAGGGTTATTCTCAGGAAGATATCATTCTGTACTCCGAAACTAACTGCAGTAACATGAAGAGTAGTTACAACACTGCTGCAGCCAAAAATTGGATATTCCCATTGAGCTAAACAAATTATAATTATATAGATTTATAAAGCCTACTGAGCCACACGTACAGTAAAGACACCATTGTTAAACTACTGTTGATGACTGCATGGACACACATTGATCCAGTTTTCCTATCAATGATATCAAACCAGCTTGTAATTGCCTTCTTCTGGGTTATATTTTATTATTTCTTTCCTATGCTCTTGGAATTGTCTGCTAGTCTCCCAACCACATATTAACCAAGTCTCATCTTGCTCAGCTTCTGAGATGCTGCCATCTACTGAAATGATGAGCCATAAGTAGTGTATAGAAATTGCAATGGCTGGATTCACACAATATCCTAAACCAAAATTATAAATCTCTTCTTTTTAATTATTGTATTAGTTGCCTATCTCAAATACATAACTTTAGACACAGTACAATATTAAAAATGATAAAAAGCATATACAAGAAATATAAAATAACATCTGGAAAAAATATGTAAGTGATGATGAAACACTGAGCATAAACAAGACCTGAGCTCTGTCTCCATACTTGGGATCCCAGGCTCAAGCACAGAACCACATTCTCAGGGCTCTTTGAAAGACCAATAGAGATGGGACCAATCTATTTTCCAAAGAGATGATATTCCAGAGGATGGGTGCCATGACAGAAAAGGCCCTACCATCCAAGACTTTTTAGCAGATTGCATCCAGAATATGACCTTCCTACTGGATTGAATGGGAAAAGGAGAAATAACAGGTGAGACATGATCTCATAACCTAATCCCAAACTGTGAAGATCTTTAAAGGCAATTACTAGCACTTTAAATTGCACTCAGATACACAACCAGTAGCCAATGCAGCTCATAAGAGTATTGATGTCACAGATGCTGAAAACCAGACCTTTTTAGCTGGCTGTACTCTGCAATAGCTAAAGTTTCTGAATGATCTTCAAGGGTAGCCCCTTGTAGAGTGCATTGCAGTAATCCAATGTAGAGAATACTAGGGCTCATTGTCATAGAATCTAATTGAATTATCTCCAGATCTTTTATTCTTAGCATATTTTAATTGTAATGTAGTAGCAGTACATTATTATTCTTGTTTAAACTTTCATATGTAATAATGAATTGATCCATTTGGGGGAAGGGCTCAAGATTTCTGTTCTTTTATTCCTCAGGAATGCATTACAGGTTGTCCTCCCCTTACAACAATTCATTTAGTGACCATTCAAAATTATCATGGCAGAGAAAAAAACTGACATTTTTCACACTTACGAATGTTACAGCATTCTCATGGTCATGTAATCAAAATTCAAATGCTTGACAACTGACTCATATTTATGATGGTTGCAGTGTCCTGAGGTCATGTGATTGTGTTTGTGACCTTTTGACAAGCCAAGTCAATGGGGAAGCCAGATTCACTTAACAATTGTGTCACTAACTTAACAACTATAATGATTCATTTAACAACTGTGGCAGGAAAAATGGTAAAATGGAGTAAAAGTCAACAAATGTTTCACTTAACAGAAATTTTGGATTCAATTGTGGTTGTAAGTCAAGGACTACTTGTATTATGGTGGCTGCACAGTCAGCCAGATGTTTAGATTGGATTTGACATTTTAATCCACCTATTTTTAAAGACCTGGGATACTAGTCAGATATTGTTGTTTGATAGCATTAAAGGTATAATCAATTGCATGATGTAAGCTGTTATATAAAGCTGCCTTTTGCAATTGACTGATGGTGGTTTTGTCAAGTGGTGCCCAGATATTTTGGGATTGCATCCAAAGCACTAATTACTATTGTTACTTCCTTTCCTTTCTTGTATCACAGCCATTCTGCTTCTGCTATATTTGCTATCTTTATATTTTGTTTTTTTTCTTCTGCTATCTTCAGGTACTGCCATGGCCACTATTCAGACTTTTTGTCATTTTTATCCAGTTATTAAGTCTGGAGTGTTATGTGGCAGGTGCTTGTCTGTATGAACTCTAAAGTTCCAGAGCACTTCAGTTTCTTCATTTTCTATTACTTTGTCTATTTTGTGGTTCCACTTGTTCCTACTTGCAGGCAAATTATATTTCCTGCAGATCTTCCAGTGCGTCATTGTTGCTATTTTGTCATACCGTTCCTTATTTGTGGACAGTCGGTTGCATTTCCTTCTGCTGCTAACTAGTCCATGGCTTCTTTTTTAATTAGTTTTATATTTATTGTTTTATTTATTACTTATTAAAATTTGCATACCACACAATTCTGGGCAATTTACCAGTTGTTAAAAATATTTTAAAGCAAGGAAATAATGCAAGACAAAAGGAACAAACGTAGCAAAGTAAGATTAGATTTTCTTCGTTATTTTGCTGTTCACATCTATAGGAAATTTGTTACTAAATTTAAACTTGTCCTATTTCTTTGCCCAAGTCTTTATTTTTACATATACAGAGAGGGGGACAGAGAAAAAGAGCAGTCTCAAACTTTTTCAAAATTGATAACCCTGTGCTTTATTTAACCCTTCTGAATCTGCCTAGCATGACCTATATGCATGATTGATATTGGGTTGCTTTAAGGTTAGATTACCGAAGGCTGAATGCTATGTATTTTTACTTAGTTGTATGGTAATCTTATGGAGTCTATCGGCTCCAAAAGTACACCATTTTTAAGAGTTCTTTGCTCACTATGCACTTGATTTAGGTTGACATATCAAAGAACTTCCTCCAAAGAGTGAGAGAGGACAGGGCCAATAATTGATTTGCTTCGATGTAACGTAAAAATAATTAAATCTAAATAAATGCAATTAATATTTTAACAGTTTTTCCATTCTCTTGTAGTAAAAACTGAAGAGGTTAAACCATGCCCCCAAGTCCTGAAGGCATGAGCACTTAGCTTCTGGAGCTATAGGGTAAACATCCACAATAAATCCCAAAGATGCTTTTTTCAAGAAGCAACTGGACAAGAGGCAAGCTGAAGAAGCTTTTTGTAAGAGAAGTGTCTTCAAAGAAAATCCAGAAAGTTCAGTTGCCTCTTGAGAAAAATACTGTACCTTTGGGGCAACCATGACCTGGTTTACTGAGAACAGACATCCATAATAAATATTAAAAGTATCTTTAAAATGCTTATTCTATATATTCCAACCTCATTTGAGCTATTTTAGTAAATCATCTAATTTGAAGTCTTTCATTTCTTTGGGTTGGGGCCAAAGCTGCAATTTGAAATAAACTCTAAGTTGAGCAGTTATAGCAAAAGAAATGTTGTTTAATGCTTTCCTTTCCTTCCTTGTGAAGAGATCTGTATGCCTCACCTCCATGTTCCCCTTATTTTCTCTTTCTGTTGGTTTTCCAGATTCTTTGAGAACAATGGCAACAAGAACTTTTGTTGAAATAGAAGTCATGTGAGTGCCATTTATTAGTCCTGATATAGAGAGCTCCAGTTTTATGTCCTGTATGTGGACACAGCTTTGTCCATTTTAAAACTGAGAAGAGAGAGAGACTTAATTCCTTTCAGGCTTGTGGCACATTAAAAAATTCAAGTTCAAATTCAAGTTCAAGTTTTATTTGTCACATACATGACACATATATGACATGCAGTGAAATGCTTATGTGACTGCAAAATGGAGGAAAGCAAGAGAAATAATCTGCAAGAAGGATAGGGATAAGGATAGGGAGCAGTTAGAGGGAAGTGAACATAATTGCCCATAATTCAAATGAAGAAATGAATGTTAAGATCAAAAGGATTTTGGTTCTGAATGCATGACATCAACTTGGGTATATTCTCCCTGATTCTTTTCATGAAATGAAATGGTGATGTTCAGACATTTCAGGAATCTGACTCCCTGCATTCTGGGACACCTCAGAATGTTTGTCTCTGTTATCAGCTGGAAAAAGTTTGGTTCACCAACCCTTTCTCCTAAAGTTAACATTATCATGGTCTTAAAACCAACAGTTCCTCCAGCTTTTCAGCATGACCCAAAACTACAAATATGGGACTATTAATAGGAGCATATGTGACTATTTCTGTTAGGAAAAATGTTTTCAGTTCTGTTTTAATGGTCATAAAGCAATTTTCTCAGTTGTAGCCATCAAGTTGTGTTGGAACCAAAATTCCTGACTTAACCAGCCAACATGGCTAGGAATATATTGCTGGGAATTTAGTTTCAGCATATCTGGAGGCTGCAAGAATCCTTAAGTGATCATCCATTAAAACATACTAGCACAGAATAAAAACTTGTCATTTAAGTCGTTCATATTTGTGCATTTTATACACTTGGTGTTCATATATGCCACTGAGAGTAGCATAATAACTAATGTTTTGATGAATTTTATTGCTCTGCAAAAGTTTATCAACATGTATTGGCCTTGAAGGTGTCTGTTATTTTTGTAATCACTCTTATCTGAAATTCCTAAATTTCTGGAATGTTTTGACAGGTAAATATTATTTGGGGTAGTGGTTCTCTTTTTGTGCCTAGCAAATAAGAAAAGGTAATTTTGTCCTTATCTTTGTGTATAGGTGTGTATATGAGAGCCAATCAAGGAAGGCTCAGGATAAATTGCCAAAGGCCTTGAGGAAGATTAATTGCATCAGAGTTGCATGTTACTGTTTTATATTGGAATTTGTATGGTCATTTAATCATTTCTCATCTTGAACACTCAAGATGGATCAGGTCCTACATTTTAATAGTGATGGGCATATTTAATTTAATGAATCATACCAGTGTGAGTTTTACTTAGACACCCAAAGAGAATATTTATTGGAAATGTTGAGTTTCTGATTACTCATGTTAACTTCTTAATGAGGCATCCTCAGAAAAAGTGTTTGAGAATGAAGTTGGGTGATCTATAAATAAAATAAAATAATCTAAATGTAAATAAATAAATCCCTGGGACAGTATTAATATAAATAAATTCCTGGGTCAAGAATTTAGCGGCTAATGATTTCAATATGGACAGTTTTGCTTAGCTAAGAAAATAAAAATCAGAGGATCTGAGTAGTGGGATCCAGTATTATTGCCTATTAATAGTATTCCTTTCAACTTCTAACAGTCTGATGTAAAAGCCTTGTTTGAGTTGTTTGAAGTAGATTGTATATGTCATTCAAAATACCAATTTAATCTACCTGTCTTTTGTCTTCTTTCTGTCTAGTATCTCTTGGCTGTAACAAGTTGAGAAGGTTATAATTTACAGATTAAACTCTTCCTGGCTTAGAACTGTGTCCTTGATCGCTGGCCCTCAAAAGAATGGAATAGTCCTTTATTTTCTTATGAGCAGTCTATTATTCTTTGTCTTCCTGTTCCTCACAAAAACAAATCTGTGTAAACAAAGACCAATATTGCTGCAGGACCTAGTAAAGGCAGAGCTTGAATTGGACAATTTTCTCCTTTTGAGCTTCTGAGTTTCTCTACCCCCAGGTCAAGATTAAACTTGTTCCTCTGTTCTGATGGGCTCCACATTATATACTTGTCACAGAGCTGCATTCTTCAGCAGAGATAAATCAGAAGTTTGGTCTGCTGGTTCTGGTGAATGTTGAAAGTTTTAGAACTGTATGAGGTTTATCAATGGACATAATTTTCCTTCAAAACATGGGGCACTTTCCCATTGCCTCAAGAATTTCCAGGATCTTCTCTTTGTGCAGTTGAGAGTAGAGCACTCATCAGTGGAATTTGCTCCTAAATTATTAACATCAAGAATCTTGGATTTTAATAGGTTTCATAGGAATAATCATATTTACTCCAAAAGAAGAGGATCTGAGATTTTAGAGTTCCCAGAAAAATTAAATGGAAAATAAATTCTGTATGATTAACATTGTTTTATTGTTAAACGTTTGGCAGATAATATGCATTTCTACTGTATTCTCAGATAAGTTTAAAAATACATCTCAAGGTACTTACCCACATACAGGTAGCAAAGCTTCTAGGAGCAAAAGCATTTTCAAAATGATTTTTCCTGCTAAACAATTGGGCAGGTTCATAGTGGGAGAGATGTTCCTTCAGCCAAACTAACCCGTTTCAGGCTTTAAAGATTAATACCAGTACTATAGTTTAAATTGTGCTTAGTAAGCAATTAGTAGCCAATGGAAATTATTAGTATACAACAGAGGTGAAATTCAGCAGTTCTAGTAGGTTTGCTTGAACTGGTAGTAAATTTTCTAAGCAGTTCCGAGAACCGGTTGTTAGAAGAAATCACCTTTTGTTTTTTCGCACTTTACAGGGTTAATCCTGTAAGGAAGGCAGGAAAAAAACATTCTGGTGTTGTTTCTAGCGTAATATTTATTGTCCTGCTTACAGAAACTGCCCACCCACTCACATGACCCCCCCCCCCCAGCCACACCCACCAATCCACAACCACAGAATCAGTAGTAAAAAAAAATTGAATTCCACCATTGGTATACAAGTATTATGGGGTACCAGTACCATACATCTTTTTCCACAGCTGCAATTTCTGGACACTTTTTAAGTATAGCTCCGTATAGACCAGTTTTCAATAGTTAAGATAAACCAAGGTATAGATAATTGATGTAAAATCTAATCAAATTTGGAAATATTAAAGTTAGGACACATGCAATAGCTGTGCAAAGAATTTGCCAGAACTATCATCTGCAAATCCATTGATAACTGTGGGTTAAAAAGCACCCTAACTGCAAGCTTGTTCTTTCTGGGGAAGTAAAACCTTGTCTAAACAAGTTGATCTCAATTCCCAAGGACGGTTTTCTTCTTTCCAATAACACTTCTATTGTCTGGATTTAATTTCAGCTTGTTCTTTCCTCAACTAGCTCATTATTGAGATAAGGCAATGTTCGAGGGTACTCTTTTCCTCCATTCAGGTGGCTGATAAAGATCAGTATAGCTCGGTATCATCAGCATACTGATGACATCCTGCTCCAAAGCTCCAAATATCTCTGAATTTTCATGAAGATTTTAACTAATGAAAGAACAAGACTGAACCTGTAGGAAACCACAGATCAACAACCTAAAAATTAATTCTCAAACATATCCCTTCTGGGTATATCTGATAGGAGAGGTGTGAACCATTGGCTCTAGAGTCAGCCTCTACCATGTGACCCAGAAAAAGACTGTGTTGGATGGTATAAAAAAGCCATCGAGAGATATTATAGGACAAGTAACTTTCTGTTTGAATCATCTACCAAGGTGACCAAATGAAATCCTGATTGGAAAAGACCCAAAGAATATATTTCATCCAGATACCTCTGTAATTTTGAGAACAGTATTTTTTTGACCCTTTTTACATAGAATGGAATATTTGAGCCTGTTCTAAAAGGGCTCAAGGAATGACTTTTTAAATAGTGATTGTATAATCACCTCCATTAATCAGGCAAGCTGGGGAACACCAGGTTTTGATCACCGTCTTTAATCTTAATGTAATCAGCTGGGAGGTATGAACTAAGTAAGCACCCTATCCTCCATGTACACTGTCCATGTCATCAATATCTACACACTGAATCGAATCCATATGAACATTACACAGTCCCCAGGTTTTCACAGTATGACCTGTGTAACGTTGGAGTCCAGGCTGAGGTGCATCAGACTGACTTTGTCTGCAAAGAAAAGTGAAAATTGCTCACAGCAAGTCTCTAACTATGTTCTAACTCCCTTTGCTCAACATCTTAATGTAAAGGATGCTACACAGTATGGAAAAGTATTGCTATCCTGTTGTGTGCATATAAATAGAGGCAGAAAAGACAGCCTTCACTGTAGCCATTACCACAAAGTAAAGTTTCAGATGGGCCTTAGGAGGGCCCCATTATGTGTTCAATCTGTTCCATTCCAAGAGTTCTTCCACTTACACTAAAGTCTTCTACCTATCTGCTTCATTGCTCTCAGCTTCTTGATTGTCAGACCTTCACAGTTATCTAGATCAGGAAATACACCCTACAAGAAGATTAAAACTTTATTGCAGTAGACTACAATAACATAATCTTTTAAATGATTGTATTTTCCTTCTTCTCCCTTTTATCCTTCAGTGAGGGAGAAATCAGCTTCTCTCAGCCCTAAGAAGGAGGCAATAGCAAACTGCTTCTAAAAAAAATCTTGCCAAGAAAACAGTAGGAATTTGTCCAGGCAGTCTCCAGGAATCAAGTATGGTTGAGTGGAAGAAAAAGAATCAGAGAAAGGCACTTAAGAGTGATAGTACTTGGGCCATTTCCAAAATTGGCTAAGATTTCACAAGTATCACTAGTGCAAAAGAGTAAACACATTTATGAAATGTGAAGCGTGCGCATACCGGTAGTAAAACCAGTTGCATCCCACCACTCATGGTAACTCTTAGCAATCAGATACATGAATCTTCTCCAGGGTTACTTGTCCCCGATCTGGCCATTCAAGTCTTCCGACCATGTACCCATTGCTATTTTAAGTGAGTACATCCAATTTGCTTCTGATCATTGTTATTTTCTCTATCCTTCCACTTTTCTGAACATTATAGATTTCTCAAGAGCGCTAGGTCTTTGTATAATGTATCTATAATTCAATAATTTGAATCTTGTCAATTGCCTCTCAAGTGAAAACTCTGGATAAATTTGTACTATGATCTACATATTTGTTTTCCTGTCTTCCCAGGAATCTTCTCCAACACTTACATTCAAAAGCATCTTTCTGTCCTGCTTCTTTGAAGTCCAGCTTTTGCTTCTAACAGCATCACAAAGAAAACCAATCCTATAGAAACACTTGAATATGTTTTCAAGGCCTTCATCTCTACCAAGTGTTAGATCTGCAGCATGTTTCTTGACTATTGTTTCCTTTACTGTTCATATTCAATGCTAAAAAGCAGAAGCTGTTCACCACTATAGTTTTTCACTGTTTGTTCTAAGGAAGGTTGCTATTCCTCTTGTCATTTGATTGGACTTCTTATATTCAATTGTCCCCTTTTTTCATGGTGCTCATACCATTACAAGAGCTTGCAGATTATTTGCATTTTTCCTATTAGTGTAATCAGCATAGCATAGATTATAGATGTTTCTTTCTCCAATTTGAAAGCCATATTCATCTTCTTCCCTCAATACATATTCAGTATATAGAAGTATACAATCTTATTTCAGTTTTTTTGCCAATCTGGAATCAGTTTGTTTCCCCATCCAGACTCTGATTTTTTGTCCTCTATATTGTATGGGAACAATGGAAAGTTCTGGGATTCCCATTTTTCTAAGAACATTTTATAGCTTATGATCAACATGTCCAAAGCCATTTCTATAATCAGTGAAAATGCATACTGAGTTATTTTTTGTTCTTTCACTTTCTTATCTATCTAGCACACAGAAAAAATAAGGCATCTTGTTCTTTAGCTTTCTCTAAAATCAGTTTGAACATCTGACATTTTCTTTTCTGTGTATTTTTTAAATTTTATTTTTGTAAAATTCCAGCTTTGTTATTTTTATAAATAGCTCCAGGCAATGCACATATTTAATATACCTTCTCCCCCCTATTTTCCCCATAACAACAACCCTGTCAAATGAGTTAGGCTAGGTGAGAGAGTGATTGGCCCAAAGCCATGTGAAAGTTGACGTTGGGCTGTAAATTGTGTTGGATGCTGCTAAGCATTGTTTTGCTAGTGTGTAAATCATATATGATTTGCTTCCTTTCTTTACCATTGATATGTAGATTGACTTCTTCCAAACAGTTGTATCTCTGTCATTCTCCAGATTTTCTGGCATAGTTTGGTTACAGCCTTTATTGATTCTTCTTCTTTTGCTTGATATATTTCAGTAGAAATTCCTCTTCTGTAAGTTTCAAAACAAATCCTGATGTTCTTGAAAATAGTGGGTTTGCAATCTGTTCCACAACACTTGACCACATCCTTGTTGTTACAAATGAAAGCCTTCTAGCTGCCCAGCAAAGCCCAGCTATAACACTGTAATCTATTTGTCATCCCAGCTGCCTTCTAAAGCCAGCATTACCAATAATACTGTATGATCGATTTGATTTCTGTGAACTCCATTTGGTGATCTTTACTTATATAATACACATACACATATAGACACACAGTTGGAGGATTGTGTTTATCAGATAAAAATAATGGTCAGAAATTGATAAGTAATTCTCCTGTTTCATTTTATTTTCCAATCCATATAGTCCAACTACATTTTCCTTCTTAACTATTTCCAGTTTTGCTAGTTCAATCTCCAGCTGCAAGCAGCACATTGTGTTTGCATGTACTGCCAATTTGAGATTAAACTTGAGTGAAAATTCATCAATCTCCTCTGCTGCATCAGTGGTTGGAACATAGACTTGAATGACCATCATATTAAAAGTCTATGCCTTGTCTGTGAAGTCTTAATTGGTTTTATTCAGTTATTGACTAAAGTACAGTATTGCCATTGCTATTTCCTTCACAGTTATGAAAGCTTTGTTATTTCTTCCATATTATTTGTGTACTGAGTACTATATGCTCTTCTGACTGGCAGTATCCAGCTCCATTCTATTTCATTTCTTTGATACTAAGATACTACATTTATTTCATTTTTCATTCTGTTAAACTTTCCCATGCTCATGCGTTTTACATTTGATATTCCTACTGTAATTCTATTTTTGCAGATTTGGATATTTTTTTCCTGCATAATAACGTAACTACCTCAACATCCTCACTTTAATCCTAATGACATTCTAAACACCATTAGTACTCCAAAAATCCTTAGCTCATCTTCAACAGGACATTGATTACTACCTACCCCAGGGGTGTCAAACTTGATTGCATCAGGATTGTGTTTGATCTCAGGAGGCTGGGGTTGGCATGGCCAGGCTGAGCATGGACAGCTCAACATCACTCGTGTTGGGGGCACTTATGGCAGCCTGAGCACTCTGCCAGCAAAAATGGGGTCCCGAGTTCTGTTTTTGCCTGTGATGGCCTTCTGCAACCCTCTGTCAGCAAAAACAGGGCTTGAGAGGGCCACCTGCAGCCCTCTTGAGTTCCATTTTTGCTGGCAGTCACTGTGGGCCTGTCTTCGTTGTTTCCAGGGTGGCCCTGCTGGCCAGATCTAGGCACCCCACAGGCCGGATCTAGCCCCAGGCCTTGAGTTTAACACCCATGACCTAGCCTGAGAGATCTTTCATTCAACACTATGGTACCAATCACTTTATCTTATCTATATGATTTTTGATGCTGCCTTATAAAAATGCCTGTTGTTTTAGCTGGGCAACTGGGGTAACTTTCATGCCTTGGATGACCTACTGAGAATAATTATTTTGTTAATGTTATGCCACAAAAACACTTGTTACAATATTTGTTTAGTATGTCACCATGGCCTACATATTACTACAGTGTCTGCAGGCTTTAGTCAGAAGAATAGCCATCGAAAGTTAAAATTTATACTATGTGCACCTACTTGCAGCCCCTCTGTCTCTCACCTCCCAAGTTTACAGGTACTATAAACAAGATAGTGATCCTCCCATAAACTTTTACTTGGGAAGTGCATTGTAGTTCTATATACCGGTGTAGATTCAAAGGGCCTTTGCTGCCATTATATTTCTTTTCATTCCACTTCTTTCTCTATCCAGTTTGGAGTATCAGTTTTCTTACCTGAAGGCTAGATTATAGTCTTTGCCTGTATTGTTTTCAAAACATGGTGCTTTCAACTTTCTTCTGTGGTGTTCTCCTAATCCCTATTCTCCTGTGCCTTTTTCCTTCCTTAGCTACAATCTCCAGGAAGCACTTCATATTTGTATATATTCCTTAGTGCCGCAAAAGATTCAAATTCTTGTTTTTTGATTCCGGGATAGATAGTGCAAGATCTTTTGGACAATTCAATAGGCGGGTTTATACTACAGAGTTTCCTGTTACATATTTGTCCGTTGGAATTAGAAACAGATTAACTGAAGCTCAAGAAAGAAAGAAGCAGATATTTTCAAAATTGTAAGCACTCCTAGGCAAGCCAGACAGGAAACACAAGATGAACTAATTCTATTTTATTATAAGGTTACATGAACAGAAACTTCAAGTCTGAAAGTACAAACTTCCTGCCTCCACTTTTAGCTGCTTGGTCCATTAGGGTGGGTCCTTCCTAAATGTCTTTCTCTGATTGTTAAGCACTGAGAGTTCCTTTCTCTGCTTGTTGTCTAGGAAGTACCTCTTCTCTTCTTTCCCCAAGGGCATTCACGCAGTCCATTATAAAAACAAATAAATAACATAGAACTCTAGAAAATATTTTTGAAAGTAATTGCTAAAACCTGAAAAAACTGTTGTCCTCTTTCCAAATTTTTCTTTAGTTATCAATTTAATTCTTTTCAGGAAGGAAAAGTTATACAGTGTTTTGGATCAGAGCAGAGGTTTGATGTCTTCCTCTCTAGAAAACCAGTCCCCCCCCCCACTCTTCTCTGAGTAGACTTATACACACCAAAGTCTGTATTTTCCTTTCAATGTGAATATTTTGTAAATTGAATACATTTATTTATATCCCTAATCTGCCTTGTGTGGAAGGACTTTCCACTTTATCCTTTAAGAGGTAAGTATCTTATTTTCCATTTTTGGGGAAGGAATTATGATGACTATTTTTATATATGATTTCTATTTTTGAGTAGAGTCAGATGGCCCAGCAAATAAAGACACTGAACTTATCAGTTGGAAAGCTGACATCCCAGGTTTGAGACCCAAATACCAGGCAGGGGGTGAGTTCCCATTTCTGCCCCAGCTCCTGCCCAACTAATAGCTCAAAAGCATGCAAATATGAGTAGATAGATAAATACCATTTTGGTGGGAAGATAAGCATTCCATGCACCTTGACATATAGTCATGCTGGCTAGGACCATGGAAATGACATTGGACAACATTGGTTCCCTGGCTAAAAAACAGAGATGAGCATGTCCAGTCAGACATAACTGGACTACCTCTTCTCAACCTTTCCAGACAAAAAGAAGACAGAAGATCACCTTCATGCACTCTGAACAGTTTCTCCTCACAAGGAGACTGTAATACAGCACTCGGCAGGTTTTGAGCACTAGGAAATGGCAAGAATAGCCACCTTCCTCTTTTGGTTTGTTATATACCCCTGTGGTATCAAACTCGATTTCATTGAGGGGCACATCCGGTTTGTGTTTGACCTCAATGGGCAAGGGTGTGCATGACCAGGGTGTGCATGGCCAGCTCAACATCACTCATGACGGGGGAGCCTGTGGTGGCCATGTGGTGGTCAGTGAAAATGTGCTCCTGAGGTCCATTTTGGTCACGATGGCCTCCTGCAATCCTCTGCAAGTGAAAATGGAGCTCAGGATGGCCCCATGCACCCCTCTCATGCTCCATTTTTGCTGGCAAAGGCACCGCAGGCTGATCCCTCCACACTCACCATCAAGTTGGAACACCTGGGACTCAGCCCACCCCTATGTCAGTGGATCTCCAACTTCCTGACTGGGAGACCACAGGCTGTAAGGATGGATGGATGAGTCACAACCTCACTCACCCTCAACCCTAGGGCTGCGTTCTGAACCCTCTGCTGTATTCCCTTTACACATAAGACTGCACGGCCACTACTAACTCCACCACCATCATCACGTTTGCTGATGACATCATCATGGTGGGCCTGATCTCTGACAACAATGAGACAGCCTACCTAGAAGAGATCATAAACCTGGAGAACTGGTGTCAGAAAAACAACCTCCTCCTTAATGTTGGCAAAGAAATTGATAGTGGACTTCAGTATAAAACAGGAAAGGAAATACCAGACTCCGGTCATCAATGGAAGTCTGGTAGAGAGAGTGGACTGCTTCAAATACCTTGGTGTGCACATCTCGAAGAACCTGTCATGGACCTTCCACATCAACACCATGGTAAAAAAGGCCCAACAACGTCTCTACCACCTCAGACGCTTGAGAGACTTCAGACTTCCCCCCAAGGTGCTTAGGAACTTTTATTCCTGCACTGTAGAGAACATCCTGATGGGCAAAATCACAACCTGGTTTGGGAATAGCACCATGCAGAACAGACGAGAACTACAGAGGGTGGTACGCTCAGCTGAGCACATCATCTGCACCAAGCTCCCTGAGCTGTACTCCATCTACAACAAACGTTGCTGGACTAAAGCTAAGAAGATACTGAAGGACCCCAGCCACCCCAACAATAGACTGTTTACCAAGATGCGGTCAGGAAAGCGTTTTTGCTCTCTGAAGACTAACACAGAGAGATTGAGAAGAAGCTTCTTTCCACAGGCAATATGGACACTAAACCAGGAACCACAAGAATACTCAAGACTATACCAGGAACCACGACTGTATCTCATTCCTACCTTCCCAACTATCCCTAACTTATTTCCTATCCTATCCTCCCATTTTGTTGAGACTTACTCTCCTGCCCTGCTATCAATCATGGTCGCAGGCAGACGAGTAAGCATTTCACTGCATATCGTACCATGTATGACTGTGTATGTGACCAATAAAATTTGAATTTGAATTTCGTCCTTCACTGTTTCCAGGGTGGCCCCATGGGCCAGATCTAAGAACCCTGCAGGCCGGATCTGGCCCCTTGGTCTTGAGTTTGACACCCCTGATATACCCCACCTGGGGTCAGCACTGTTTAAAGAACACTAATTTCACAAATTTCCTTTTCTAACCACATTCAGAAATTGTTAATTGCTTTTAATCTATTAGGATTCTTTAGATCAACAAGTCTGTAAATGCTGTTGAATCTACCTTCAATCCTTATTGAAGAAAAAAAATCATAAATATTTAAAAAAAAATAACAAAAAGTTAAATATGACTTTGATCTTAGAAAGTTATAAATGGATTAAGGGTACAGATTAACTTGGAATAAGATTTTAAAATTAATTATAAAGAACCCTTCCTGTGGGAAATATAATTATTTGGACTTTTGCAAAACAAAATAAAAACAACTAATTTTGAAAATTGAACAATAGAGGGAACTAAAGATTATAATTAAAAGAAGAAACTATACAATCTGATTAACAGTAATTAAGAATGATGGAAAACATAATATTGAGAATTATTATGGACACTTTTGAAAAATGGAATGAGAAGTTACTTTCAACTATGTCAATCACTGTGTTTACTTATATGGATATAAAGTGTCCAAAAATGGTTTGAAGAAGTAGCAGATTAAGAACAAATTTTATTTGATAAGACAGAAATGGCATCAAAAGTGAATCTTCAAATGACAGGCTATGAGAATGACAGAAAAGGATGTGTCACTGGACATACAGAAGAAAACCAATTGATAGTTTAAAAATCAAAAGTGAAATAAACTAAAAGAGTGACCGGGATCTTTATTATATTGGACTTACTATACAGGATTGTCAAAGCTTTGAAGAGTCATGTAAGAAGGGACAAAGAAGAAATAAAAAAAAATCAAAGTCTATGAAATTATTTGAAAGGACTAAAGATTAAGACTATTAGAAGGAAGAAATATAAAATTAGTTTATTTGATCAAGATTAAAATAAGATATATCATTATTACTGGTAACCCTTAATGGATTTTCTGTTGATGCTAAGATTTAAAAAAATATGCTTTATGGATTTGTCTATAGTTTAAAGATGGAGTATAGGATAAAAGGATAACTGGTTGTACATTAGGAAGAGATAAAGAATTTCAAAATTCGTTTATACAGGTGTGATAAAGGTTGGCAATCAATTTTTTAAGTATTTCTGCTCTCTTTCTTTATAATAGTCTTACTTTTTTTCTTTTAGTTTTCTTATGTTTTTTATTTGCATCTTTCATTCTTTCAACTCTTCTTTCTTTTCTTTTGTTTGTATTAAATTCTACTATAGTCATTAAAATCTTTAAATTATATTAAAAAAAGAGAATATGGGTATAAAATGAACCTATTCAAATTTCATTTAAAATATAAGAATATAACTTCCTGATCTAAACAATAGTGGAATGGTCTGCTAATTGACACTGGAGGGCTTCCATTTCTATGTTGGTTTTTAAGAAGCTTGCCAGCCAACCCTTAAGTATGAATTAGACTGCAAAATGCAGAGGGTTTAAGTGAAAATTAGGACAATTTTGTGTAGAACAAGACAATCAAAAGCCTTTTAACTTGATAGTTATATGCAACATCCAGTTCACTTTTTTTGCAACATTTTCTGCATGTTAAATATAATGAAGTCGTTTCAGCAGTCCAGTGTGACGGGGAATGTGGAAAAGAGGTGAAAAGGTGAGTGCAGGTGGGTTGGAATGGGTGGACAAATGTGTCAGGAGTGTTGTGTGACAGAAGAGTGTCAGCAAGAATCAAAGGAAAGGTGTACAAGACAGTAGTGAGAC
>JAEANM010009250.1:922-16481 GCA_017656035.1 Myanophis thanlyinensis
CCCCCCCCCCCCCCCCCCCCAACCCAAAAATCCTATAGATGTCCTGCTCCAAACTTAACTGGCATTACTGTAGAAGAAGCACAGCCTGGGGGAGGAGTCAAGTAAGTAATCAACTTGGAGTCATTATGTGCCCACAAGTGATCCAAGTTCAACTTCCTCTTAAATTCTGTTGTTTCTTATCTAGCATTAATTTAGTGTATTTCCTAAGTTGACTAGATTCTTGTGTATATAGGCATGGGCTAATAAATCTTAACTGGAACTTAATGTGTGAGCCTGATTCTTTGCACCTGACAATTACTTGCTAAAATGGATGAATGGCACGAAAGCCTGCAGCAACCAGAGGCTTTGTCAAAATGACAAATTATGTGTCATGATGTTACAAGACAAAATCTAACCATTGTGTTCTCATGGGGAACATCCAGTGAATGGTCCCACTGGGTGCCAAACCCAAAAAAATCTTGAATGGCATTTAGAAAATCCACAGTTTGACAAAATTTCCACCTGTCAATTATCAAAAGCCACAATGCTTGGATCTACACATGTACTACACTGACACATTATGACATCCTAGGTTCTTAAAAATAAATTGATGCATATGAAGGCCAACACCAGCTAAAGAACTGGCAGCTGTGATTTGACATTTTTTCTATATATAATAATAATCAAATCAGGAGAAATGAAACAACTTTTGATTCAATGCTGAGAGATGCTTTGGGATAATTTCTAAAATAAGAGACAAAGTTATGCTTCTTAGTTATCCCTGAGGTATGAATGTATTTATCTGTTGCATTTTTATCCCACCTTTATTCCATGAGTTAAGTCTAATGTACAGAGTTCAATCTCCTCAGTTTTCTCTCCTATGCAGTTCTATGGAAGACCTGAGAAATTGTGACTTGTTTAAAAGTATCCCACTGACCTTTATGTCTCTCAAGCTTAAAAGATAGGGAAGGCCAGGGAACAGGAATCATCTGGATTCTTTAACAGTACTTTAATGCAGTTTAGGTTATTGTAAGAGAATATTGAAAGCCTGTCAAAACTCCTCTCCATTTCATCTTTTACCTAACTTAATTCAGGTAGATTGTCTTGAGTTTCTTCTTCATGCATTGTACCTTCCCAGGCCTGAAAAATGTCTAGTTGTTAAGATTCTAGCCTACAAACCAGGAGACTGTGACTTCTAGTTCTGTCTTAGACATGAAAACTATTTGGGTGACTTTGGGCTAATCACTAGGAGACTGTGAGTTCATTTTAAGCACGAAAGCCAGCAGAGTGACCTTGGGCCATTCACTCTCTTTCAGCCCAACTCACCTCACAGGGTTCTTGTGGGGAAATAGGAGGATAAAGGCATATTAGGTACATTTGCCACCTTGAGTTATTTGTAAAAAATAATAAAGATGGCAGATAAATAAACAAATGCAAAATAAATATGGACATTTTTGTAACAACCCCACCTTCCCTAGACATTTCATTTCAATAACTGAGTGTAAATCTGAATTAGTCTCTATCCATAGCTCAAAATTCTTCAAAATTCTAACCATTATGTGGCCGTACCCAATCTGTACTATACAATGTCTTTCTCTTTAGAAATTCAACATGACTTCACTGCTTTTCTGTAGATTATACCTTTAACTCTCTCGAACAACATGTATTAAATAGTTTGGTATGCAAACTAAAGAAAATTCCATGTAAAATATTTCTTCCAATTCTTCTCATGATACTGGTTATTATTGGTTATGATTGATTAGAAGCCATGCTAGTGTAGTAGTTAGAATGCAGTATTGTAGGCTAACTCTGGGCTGACTCTGCCCACTGCCAAGAGTTCAATCTTGACCGGCTTAAGGTTAACACAGCCTTCCATCCTTCTGAAGATGGTAAAATGAGGACACCGATTGCTGGGTGGGGTGGTGGTTGGGGTGGTGGTGGGGGAATATGCTGACTCTGTAAACCATTTAGAGAGTTCTGTAAAGCACTTTGAAGTGCTTTATATAAGAAGCCTAAGTGCTATTGATATTATGTGCCATCAAATCTTAGATTTTCTCCTTGGTTATCTGTCCTATCTTGTTCCTTCAAGTCTCTTAGTAGCATACTCAGGTCTGAGTTCCTAGTGGGATTTTCTTTGAATAAATATAATAAACTCACAAATATGTCTCCTGGACATGATGGTAATGATGAACGATCATCGTCAGATTGATTCAAATGAGTGGATGAACCCTCTGCCCAGATAATTTTTCTTTCCTAAGCCTTGATCACCACCTGCTCTGCTCTTGGTGTTGGGACTCAGGTGGTCCTGAGAAGATAATGCCATTTTCAATTAAAAAAAAATTGGCGCTGTTGTTGTGCTAGCTAAGAATCCATTAACATACCAGAAGTCTTCCAAGTGACAATTAGGGATCAAGTAGGCAAACTTTGTGCAAAGTTCCATCATTAGTTCTAAACACTGACATGCTTGAGAAAATTAAAGGGAAATTTGTATGCAAAAGAAAAGTCATTAAAGACTTTCTGGATGGATTGGGACCATTCTGACAAGGGCAGAATACAGTAACTCCCACCTTAGTTACAATTTCTACAGCCCAATTTGTTATACTACCCTAAAAATTTACCTATTTTAATTACTCTTAAAAAATAAGAAGCTAAGAAAGTTGCATATCTCATGTCTCTGAGTAGGTTTTGTTTGTTTGTTTGCTGATTGACTGAGGTTTCAATTTTTTATACTGTACATTATCCCAAATGGAATTCATGGTTCAAAATATAACCTAATCTATAACTTTTGCACTGAAGTTGCCAGGCTCAATCCAGCATTTTCTATTTTTAGTATCTCAGGGTGATTGCCCAGCTAACAAACGTTTTGAGAAATCTACCATCCAGCTTGGATAAATATCTGCAGGAGGTCTGCATAGTTTGGGAACGAAGGAAGGAAGGAAGGAAGGCTCAAGTTAGTGACCACACATGCAATCAAAGCCTGCTACAGTGTAATACATGTTGATTGTAAGGTTGATTCAGCCATCTAGTTTTTCCTGAATCCTTCCTGTGATCATCCCATTGAGTGTGTAGACATTAAAGGTGGTTTTATTGTGTTGATGAAGAGACTGAACCAGTTTCCTCATCTTCTAGCACCATCCACCAGACACAGATGACACATTTTTTTTCTTAAAGTCTGCCATTTTTCCTCCAAGTGTAACAGCATGATCTAGAATCCATCTGGCTCATCTTCTCTATGCTACTTTGCAGCCATATTGAAATGTTCCCCAGCTCAAAATAATGCATAACATCTTGCTCTCTTCTTCTCTCCTTCTCTCTCTCTCTCTCTCCCTCCCTTCCTCCTCCTCCACCTCTCTCTCACACAACTTTTAATACCACTTTCTTGGCAGCAATATGTAAATAATGTTTTTTGAAGCATGCTGCTTCAATTTCCCAGGTTGCCTTACAGCCCTAACATTTCTTGATGATCTTTTATTTTAGAACTAACCAGGTGCATTCATGCTTAGTCTACCGGAATTACCCAAACATCAGGGAGAGCTAGACTGAGATGTAGAACATATTGGTGCTTACTCTTTAAAAGTGTTCCTGTGTCGTCTCCAGGCTTGGTGTCTGGCTTGACTCTTAAACTGATTTAAAGAAAACCCTGCATGAGACAGTTTGAGCACTTTGGCAAACAGTTTGCAAGGTATTCTGGGGTGCAGGTTGCCACATCCTCTCATTGGGCAGTTTCCTACTTCCTTCCCACATTTTTGATCCAGAAAGAAATAGACAATTTCTTTCCTTCCTATGGGCAGATCTCTTTCTGGAGATCTCTCTCTCTCCCCCCTCCCTTCCTCCCTCTCTCTCTGACAACCATTGCCTCAATTAAGGATTAATGCAGCCTTCCTGCTTTCTCAAAGTAACAAATCAAAGTAATAGTATTAGAAAAAAAGGAACAACCTGCAGGCAAAATTAGGTTTTTAAATTGTTATTGTATCTATGTTTTTATTGGCTGTGCACCGCCCTGAATCCCTAGGGAGAGGGGGCGGTATATAAATCAAATAAAACCTTAAACCTTAAACATATTATGCATGTGTTGAAATGTTGGCTCCCAGCTAGCTGGTGAGCCAAGTTCAAGATTTTGTTTAGAGCATCTAAGAACATTTGATAACCCATCTCCATCTTTACTATTCAAGAACTTATGGATTGCTGACATTGTTGGGAAGATCCTACTGCATCTACCTAGATTGGGATGGCAACTTTACCACCTGTGGACTTCGACTCCCAGAATTCCTGAGCCTCCATCCATCCACAGGTCATAAAGTTGCCATAGTTGCCCAGCCCTGGCCTAGATACAGAGGTTGTCGTTGTGAAATGAAATTCATGAGTGCCTGTGATATTTCAGGGTGATTTCTTCACTCAGGCTGATGTTGTCATGTTTTTATGTAATGGGGATGTGATGAATACTTTTTGTTTCTGGTTTCTTCATTCCTTCTTTTCTCATCTTTACTGTAGATCATGTGTATGTGTATAAAATATATACAGATAGTCCTTGACTTACAATAACTTATTTAGTGACCGTTTGAAATGATGTCATCACTGGAAAAAAAAGTGCCTTACAACCAGTCCTCGCACTTGCAACAATTGCAGCATCCCTGTGGTCGTGAGATCAACATTTGGGTACTTGGTATCATATGATCTCCGTTTGCGATCTTCCCAGCCAACTTCTCACAAGCAAAGTCAATGGCAGAAGCAGGATTCGCTTAACGTACATGTGACTCACTTAATAACCACAGCCTAAAAAGTTGTGAAATTGTGGATGACTCACTTAACAACTGCCCTGCCTTGTAAGTTTCGTCTTAGTTGTGGTCTTAAATCAAAGATAATGTGTAAAGAGAGAAAGAGAGATGGAGGGACATATGTTAACCCTAACTTTGGAGATGAGATCTGTGGAATTCATTGATAAGGAATTCAGTGGCTAACAACAGTTTTAATGTATTTTAAAGAGGCAGGAACCAGATTGTTAATAAAAAAATGGCTCTGGGAGCTGTGGCTCTGCTTTGTGGCATACTGACCTCTCAAGTTAATCGATCAATAAAAATGTAAAAAAACAGGATGGGCATTTAAGATAGTCCTCAACTTACAACCACATTTGAGCCCCAGTTTTCCATCAGTTGTTAAGTGAGTTTTGCCCCATTTTGCGACCTTTTTTGTATCAGTTGCTTAGTGAATCATTGTAGTTGTTGTGTTACGTTTGTTATGTCAATCTGACTTGCCCATTGACTTTGTTTGTCAGAAGGTCGCAAAAGGGGATCCCATGACCCTGGGACGACGCCACTGTCATAAATACATGCCAGACGCCAAGCTTCTGAATTTTGATTACGTGACCACAGGGATTCTGCAACTGTCAAAAAAAGTGTGAAAACTGGTTATAAGTCACTTTTTCCAGTGCCGTTGTAACTTCAAAAGGTCACTAAATGAATGGTTGCAAGTCGAGGACTACCCGTACTTGGGATGGAGAAGTGAGAATGTTGCAGGCTTGCTGGTGTCTATGGGCATCCAGTTGGGGATTAATCAATTGATAGAAGTTTTTTCCTTTAAGTGAGCTGCCAAAACATGCCCCCTCCAACAGCTTCTTGCAAATCTCTCTTGCACTCGCTGCCAGGATTGTATCTCTGTAAAACGTGTGGCATTTCCGCCAATAACACTCAAAACCTCCATTAAATTTTAATGGGATCAAACTTGGCACTGTCTGCAGCAGACTGGTATAAATTGCTAAACTGATCCCACCACCTCCCAAACTGCTTTTCCCTTTGACTTGGATGATCTCGTTGACTACCTATCACCTCGCCTCTGGATCCCTCCATCTTTCCCAGCCCTGCAGGGGGGGGGGGTGTCTCTGAGAAATGGGCTTGCCCTGGGGCAAAAGGTACAGAAATTGCTCTGCCAGCTGCTCTCCCACCTACACAGGTAATTGGGGACTGTCCCTTTAACAGGCTGACTGCATGAGCTTGTCCAGATTAAAAAGCTGCTGTGCAACATGTTTCCTCCTTTGGGCGATGCCCCATCGCCACCGGCTTCATTTGCCTGGCTTGGCTTCAGTCGGGATTCCACCTGCATCAGGAGCAAAGGCTTTGGCATCTCTGCCTTTCTCCAGGAGTTAAATCCGCCGGCGGTACGTCTCTCTTTCCCAGCATGTGCAGCTGGAATCTTGCCTCTCCGGGGGCTGCCTGTGCCATGGCCAAATTCCCGATTGCTGCTCCGGAAGCCAATTGTGCCAGGGAAGAATGTGCTGGCTCAGCGGATCAGTTCGGAGAATGTGAGGAGACGACCGAGGAGGAGGAGGAGGAGGAGGAGGAAGAGAGAGAGAGAGAGAGAGAGAGATTGTCTATCCAGAGCACCTTCTCTGCCCGTTTCATCTTCGTCCCCTGCTGTCTAACGACATCTCCTGACTCTTCTGTTTGCAGACATAAATTGGAGCAAGAGCAGCATCATGTCTGACGGCAAAGAGTGGGCCACCCTCAGCCCGGAGGAGTTCACCCAGCTGCAGAAGTATATTGACTGTGAGTCCTTTTCCTTCTCCCTTTGTACCAATGGGCCCCTGATAGCAATAGTGGCATGGACAGGCAGGACCTGTTAAAGATAGAACTTCCTCTCTAAAATCAGAGGTCATACCAACTCCTTAGGACTTAAATCTGGTTTACCTGATCATTGAGAAAAGAAAAGGAAGCAACTTCTATGCCGGTCCCAGGAAGGCTCATAGGATAATTCTTTTGTGTGATATATCCCATGTCCATCTGTTCATTCCCTCCACTCCCTCCCCACCCCCCACCCCCAAACTCAGTAGTATTAGCTTGATCTCCCATGTGGTATGCACAAATCACAGTTGAGTATCCAGAGACAAATATCAAGGAAGGGATAGTCTTAGTTTTTGAGGAATCTGCCAAACAAGATCATCTTTAACTTTGGCTTATCTTGAATTAAAATTATCTTGGGCCACCCATTCAAGTTAGATACCTCATATTTTAACACCCCAGGTTAAGAATGTTTTTAATTTGCTTCAGCTGGATTGGATGCCTCTGAGAAGCATTTGGGCCACACAAACAGACTGTGTAACAGTTTCTTTCAACAAGCCATCAACACAAAGAAATTGGAACCGTAAATACTTGTGTATTTAGCTTTTTTCTAAGTTCTTAGTTTTAGAACTATGTGTAGTTCTGTGTCCTGCTCTCTTTCTTTTTTGATCTATGTTGTCTGGTGTAGCACCTTGATCCTGGGGAAACGTCATTTTGTTTTACTGTGTACTGTACTGTGTATTGTTGAAATGACAGTAAAACCTATTTGACTTGATTCTTACATCACTTTGAAACTTAGGACAGAATTCAGAGGGTTCTAACTGTTGGCCAATACAAATGTCATGCCTGAGACATTTCCCGGATATAGCATGAACTGTATCAGAATTTCTACACTTTTTCCGCCCCTTGTCAATCTTCATTGTTCCTTGCTCCACAGATAGCAGCAAGAAAGTGCAGGATGTGCTGAAGGAATTTTATGAAGAGGGTACATTGTCTCAGCATCGGCAAGGGGATGTGAGTATCTTCCTTTTCCTTTCCTGCAAACATCTCCAGCTTTTGCTTTGCTAGGTTGTATATTTGCCTGAAGTGTTTACTGGCAAGGTGACTCTGCAATTCAATATAACATCTTTCCAAACTTATGTACCCGCTTTGGGTGTCTTCTGTCTTTCACACTTAAATTCTGGGTTTCCATGATGCTTTGCTACATCGTGGGACAGTAGGTCAGTAAAAGTGTCCTGGAGGTCAGTAAAAGTGTCATATAAACTCTAAAACTCAGCTGTTTGACCTAGAGTGCATTAGATTTAGCTCCAAAGAGATATGATCTTATTTGCAACTAAACCAGCCCTCTTATCAGTTCACCCTGCCATGTCATAACACACTTTGTAAAGGTTAATGATCTCCCCCCAGTGTCAATGGTCAAGATGATGTCCTAGAGAGCCCCATGAAAACGGAACAGCATTTTAGAGAGATGGTTCGTCTGTGTAGCTGTTTTGGCTTCAACTAGTCGTTGGTCACACTGGGGTTACGCATGAGAACAAGGAGCAGAAACAAGTAAGGTAGAATGTGGCTCTTTAGAGCCTATCCAAGGTAGCACAATCTCCAAATTACCCATGCTTATCTCCCTCCTGGAGGAAAATAAAAAACTGCACGGAGTGGGAAGATAAATGATCATATTCAAACCTCCTTTGTAGCAGGTGGGGGTGTTATAACACAGTTGCTGCCTGGTCCAGCTATTCCAGATGGTCTGCTGATGACATATGGAAATGGCACACTAACTGGATCAGCTGTGCTAGGCAGACAGAACCATAGAATTACAGTGAGGGCTTTGTAGTCCAATCCCTAATTCTGAGCAGGAAATCCAGTACTGGAGTCAGATGATATCAGTCAGATTCTGATTGAGGATTTCCAGCTGACAAGAGAGCCTCCTTCCCAAGGAATTCATTTGTCACATGTAAATCTAAACCTCTAAAGATTATGACATTTTGTAATCTAGATCTGGTTCTGCTCCTTGCAGAAGCAGAGAACAACCCTGTACCCATTCTTGTGTGATGACACTTATCTGAGGGGCTTTCGTATCCCCTTCTTGGTCTTCTCTTTACCAGCTATAAATAATCATCTCCTTTCATCTTTTCTGCATTCCCAAGTGTCTTTGTTGCCATCCTCTGAGCCACTTTCATTGTATCGGTGGTAGGCAACATGGTGACTTTGAAATAATTTGGATTCAGCTCTAGCCTGCATGGAAGTTGTAGGCCAAAACATTTGGAAGGTACTGCATTGTCTAGCTCCTGTCCTACATCCTTTCAAAACATTTCTTGGCCAGAACTGAAAGCATAACTTCAAGTACAATCTAAAGTATTATTGTTATTTTATGGTTCATTGCACAGTCAGACAGATGTTGAGACTGGATTTGACATTTTCATCCTCTTACCGAGTCTTCCCAAGGGTCTGGGTTGGGCAGATGTTGATGTTTGATGGCATTAGAGGTATCGTTGCAGGACCTATGTTGCAGACGTAAGCTGGTCTGAGTAAAGCTGCCTTTTGCAGTTGACTGGTGTTGAATTTGTCAATGCCAATACTTGTATTCAATTGGTGCTTAAATTGTTTTGGGATTACACCCAAGTATTTACTACTGCAGTTTGGTTGCACTTCTGGCTCTTCTGTTTGTTCATTAATTATATTTCTTTTTTCTACTTATTCCTCTTGGTGTGCTTTTTTCCCCCTCCCTCCACCGGGACATGGCCTTGGTGTTTGGCTTTTGTCCTGCCAATTATTTGAGGATTTATTCTTGCCTTCTGAGATGTTGGTGAATCCTCCAACTCTTACATTATTCTCAGATCTGACATTCCTTCATCTAAACCGAACAGGTTCAGAAATACAAGTCAGTCATGTGGCAGCCACCTGGGTCCTCCTTCCAGCCTCTGTGTGTGATTCTTGCAATCTCCTCTGCAATGAAGTAGCTTTTTAACCAAAATGTCAAATATGGGTTTGTGACACCCCACCCCACCCAAAAATTGTACCATTTTATTTTGGCCTCTTTAAACGCCATCCTTCTATTCGCAAAGGACAGTTAAAGTGACATATATCCTAAAACTGAGTCCAGTCCCCCCCCCCCCTTCCTATATTCTGACGTTCAATAGCTTCACTAAGGCTTATCCTAAACCTGCCCTCCCCACCCCACCCCACCCATCACTCCACATGTTCTTGTTTGAAGTATATGCAATGATTTCTTTCTGGGTCCATTAATCACAATTTCATTAGTTCCAGTAGCAACCAAACAATGGGGAACAGCCATTCTGTTTCCCATTAAAATGAGAAATAACATTTTTACCATTCCCCGCACGCAGTAATATATCCAGCACTGAAGTGACACATTATTAGCTGAGTCAAAGCTCCGCTTTTTGGCACAATCAATAGGGAACGTCAGTAGCTGTGATTCCTGGCATTCTTCTCTTTGGCTTTGCCTTATTTCTCTGATAATGCTGTTCTCAGTTAATAGACTTCGAAGGCTTCAAGCTCTTCCTGAAAACTTACTTGGAAGCAGATGAGATCTCGGATGAACTTTGCTGTCACCTCTTCATGTCTTTCCAGACCACGGCAGGGCAAGCCACAAAAGAGCCAGGTATGTAATCTTGGCAAATTTTGCCTCACGTAAAATATAGACCTTTCTATGAGGGTTTGGAGAACAGGGTGGGTTTGCATCATTTCTGGGACCCCCTCCCAATCCAATTTTTAGTAAGGATCTCTTTGGTGAGGGTTGAGTTAGGCAGCTGGAATATCTAGCAGTTCTGAAGATGAAGGATTACTTAACCCAGTGTACTCTCTGCTTTTCAGCCAGTGGTTTTGTTTGCGTCAATGACGTCTCTTGTTACTTCTCGCTGCTTGAAGGCGGGAGGCCCGAAGACAAACTGGAATGTGAGTACTGCAAAGGATCAAGAGAGCAGAATAGCAGCCAAAGGTCACAGTCCAGAGCTTGATTTTTGATGAAAGCACATTTTGACTGGGAAAATCTGATGTTGATAATTCTTCAGGACAGGGAACCAACTTGCTGTCATTAAGATATCTCCTTCCTTCCTTTCCACCCTCCCTCCCTCTCTTCCTCCCTCCCACATAAATATGATTTTCACCTCCCAATAGTCATCCGCCAAATATATTATCATAGGTATATATAATTTTGATTAATTTTTACTCACTCTACTATGAAAGAGGATTTAATTGGCTGGATATGCAGAAGGGTAGCATTCTTTAGTATGTTCTGGGTGGTTATATTCACCTCCCATTTGTGTACGATAGTTATAATTCTTCTGCTGGCATCAGTCTTAAGCTCATACAGTTTTGTCAACACAAGAATGCCTTTCATATTTTCAATTTGTAGAAGTCTTTTGAAATCTTTTCTGAAAACTGACATTTTAAAACATTTGGGGAATCTACGCTGGGTTTCTGCAAAAGAAATTGATCTTGCTCTCAAACTGAAGAAGCCTGCTTTAGTAATACGCTTTGCCTCCCTCAAGTAAGATCAAGTGAAAAGCCTTGATGAAACAGTACTCTTGAGGGAAGAGGCCTGGAGCAAGAGGGTGAAGGCAGAGATGCGTGTATTTGGTGATCGCTTGTCTAGAAGCTTCTGTTTTTGATTTCCATTTTTCCTCCCACAGTCACCTTCAAGCTTTATGACAAAGATGGAAATGGTCTTCTTGACAATTCAGTAAGTAGCATGAGGCCATTAGAAGATGATAGAATTTTGGAATCAAGTCTCCCTGTTCTTTTTTCCTCCACTTCAGGCAGAATAATTGGTTTATCCACACAATACACACACACACACACCCCACTGTATTCAGCTTTTTGTGGTAGAGAAGGCCCAAATATTTCGATGCCAAATCTTTTAATACGAATCTTTACAAAGCAATGCATCCCACTGTAATATAGCCGACAGCCTCCAGTGCTAGTATATATCAGTCTGATTTTTGTTGGTTCCTGTTGGTTTAGCATGGAAAGGTACCATCTTTTTCGGTTCAAGGACCACGCAGGGCTTTTGAGCAATGTGCAGCGAACTTGCTCCTAGGGCTGTGGTGAGGCCACAACAAAAATTAAATTCGGTTTGATTTAATGTAAGTATAAATGTAATCACCCTTAAAATCAAGTTAATTAAATGCAGCTAGAAGAAACTCTTAGATATTTTTGGAACGAGGTTTCCTCTCCTTTCACATTATAAATGATATTTTGGTAAAATGTTTGAAGGTCCTCTGGAGACCACATCCTCTGGAGCCTTTGGGAGGGAGAAGAAATTTGCTGTCTTCTAATTGAACAGCTGCATGCCCCATCACTGCATCTCCAGGAAAACCAAAACATCTCATTTTCAAAAGGCTAGGCTATATTGCTTTGGTCTGATTCATTTTCTGTTCTCTGATAAAAATTGGGGACACCTGCTTTCATCAGAGCTCTAAATTTATCCCTCTAGGTCAGTCTTCATCAACACTCTTCCTTTTGATATATTTGGCTACAATGCCAAGGACATCCATTGTTAGGAATTCTGGGGACCCATGGTCTAACACAATAAGAGGTGCCAAACTGGCAAATGTATGCATGCTGGCCCTTTTATATATAAACCACAATTAATTTAATTCTGGTCCTAAACAGTATTCTTCTCTCTAGGAGGTTGATCGCATTATCACGCAGATGATGCGCGTAGCTGAATATCTGGACTGGGATGTCACTGAGCTTAAACCAGTAAGTGTAGAATCTACCCTTTCCCTATCTACTTGCAACATATAATCACCATGTTGGGCTCTTTGGGCTCCAGAATTAAGGTGTCTATGTTGGGCTCTAAAACTGGGTGTGATAGAACACAGTTTGGATTCCCAGGAGGGAGGGGCTGCGTTCCAGAGGACTAAGAGACAGCAAGCTTTTTTAGATAGATTGAATCTATTTTTTTAGATAGATTGGTTGGGAGGAAGGTCAAATCAGTTCCTTCTTAGGAGTTCTCAAGATATATCTTTAACGATGCAAGTAGTTGCTTTAATTTGGCAAGATTTCTGTTTATAGGTGTGGAACAATAAAGGAAACTCAGCATGTCTTTCTTAGGTTTTGGAGCCTGATACCAAGGTTGCTATTAACAACAATTTTTGCTATGATACCAAAAAGGGAAAGAGTTCATAATTGTGTGCATTAAGGAGGAAAGATTAGGAGACAGTTGGAAGGGAAGGAATCTACAGCTAACTGAGATAAAGCCGGATGTGACTTTTGTATGTAGAATTAGTATTCAGTTAATGGGATTTACCTAATGTCCTGATAGAACTGTGATTTCCTTTTCTGATTCTGTTAAGAGATGGAAGAGGTTTGGAGTTTTCTGGATTTGTGGGGAGGGTTGTTGTTTTTGTCAGTTTTTTTTTCTTTTTGTAAGAAATGGAGTGTTTAGGGGGAAAAAGCTTTTATTCCATGTTTCTGCTCCATAGTTGTGGCCATTCAGATATGTGTACAGAAGGATGGGGGATACGGGATAGGTATGAGGGATCATTATAGTTTTTGTTTATGTGTTTATCACATTTCTGTATCCGTAATTATTGTCTGAATTGTTTAGGGTGAAGGGAAGGTTGTCCTAAACCTGGAGGCACACGATCAGTTCTATTTTAGATACAGCATTATCTTAACTTCAAGTTTCCTTTTCACTTTGTTTAAAGAAGCTGGGTTTTTTTTTTTTAAAGATTTGCATAAATAGAGACCTGGGAATGAAGGAACCAATTCAGTGCTTTGCATGAGGAAAGCGTGGTCTTTGCCTTATGCTGCAGATAATTGTATCTCGTTGGTGCCTCTTTGACAAAGAAAGACAAGCTGTCTCGAAACGTTCCTCTTAAAATGAAGGTTGCACATCAGTTTGGGACAAATGGACTGGAACAAGCACTGAAATGGCTCCCTCCTAAGGCTCTCCTTTTCGGATCTCCCCTTCCCCCGCTCAGATCCTGCAGGAGATGATGCGTGAAATTGATTATGACAGCAGCGGTACTGTGTCCCTCTCTGAATGGCTCCGCGGCGGTGCTACCACCGTCCCCCTCCTGGTGCTACTTGGGCTGGAGGCGGTAAGTGCAAGGGACAAAGGCCTCCTTTTGCCTTGGTTCTAATGTACTGTCGAAGGTGGCTTTGGATTTTTTCTTGTTCAACCGCTGATAATTGGGTTGATTTCTTTGCTTTCCTTCCCCTTCCCATCACGACACTGGAGTAGGACTGCTGGTCTGGCTGGAAAACTCTCACCTCTAGGTACTTCCCTGTGATTGTGCTCCTGTCTGTCATTCTGTTCTACTCCAGGGTGAATCGAGTTAAACATTTTTTTAAAAAAAATTCAGAATCACCCAGAGCTGGCGTCTCCAACCTTGGCAACTTTAAGACTTGTGGACTTGCTGGCTGAGGAATTCTGGGAGTTGAAGTCCACAAGTCTTAAAGTTGCCAAGGTTCAAGAGCCCTGACCCAGAGAACTCTGGGAGTTGAAGTCCACAAGTCTTAAAGTTGCCAAGGTTGGAGACCCCTGACCCAGAGAACTGAGTCACAAGCAGCACTTTTACTTAAGATGCCTCTCCCCTTGTTTCCCCTTTTTCTATAGACAACAAATAAGGAATTAACTATTTCTCCATGTGCCTGGGGGTGTTCTGGCATGCCACTGTTCTGTTATGTCAGCCTTGCCCTAAGTTGGTAGGGGCCCCGGAGTTAAAGCTCTTAGAGGAATGTCGAGTTGGTAGTTGAGGGCTATTTGCAATTCTGCTGCTCTCTCCAGCCCCGTTGGGGACTGTAGCAGAATGAATGCATGTTGAGGCCGACTGGGGAACTGACGGGGAAGGACAGCATCATCCTGAAATGGCCATAAAACCTGCAGCTGACTGCCGGATTTCACCTCCGACTTAATGAATGGTGAAACAAACCGATTTTGCAGCTTTGGCGGTGAGTTGGCTTAAAAGGGGAAAACGTTACTCAAACAGCTAAGGAGGACATAAGGCCACCTCACTCCTGGGCTAGGAACAAGTTGAAGGCAGGACAGGTTGCAGCCAGAAAAAAATGGTCTGAGCAGGTGTGTTCCATGGTAGGTGCAAGGTTACCAACTCGTTTTCCCTGTCAGCACAGCTGCGTGGTTGCAGAGCGAACTTGGTTGAAAGTTTCTCCACAGCAATCTCATTGCTCTTTGAGGAGGCACGAAAATAGAGTTCTCTTTTCTGGGAAGCTTGAATAAAATGGGCATTTCCCCCCCCCCCCCCATTCAATTGTGCCTGATTCCTGGAGGCTGTCTGGGCCAGCCCCTGCAGTTTTCTTTGGCAGCATATTTCAGAAGTGGCTTGCCATTGCTTGCTTCCAAGGGCTGAGAGAAAATGACTGGCCCAAGGTCGCCCAGCTTGCTTTGCACCTCAAGGCAGAACTAGAACTCCCAGTCTCCACTTCGGTGCCTTAACTACTAAACCAGACTGGCTATGTAACGGGCATTTAGGTGCAAGAGATTCCATGCATGTTCCAAGAGCAACATTACTTTGTGCTCAGGAAAAATGACAACTTTTAGCTCAAATCCTCTCTCTCTACCTCTCTATCTTCTGTTCCCACTCAGGGAGCCTCGATACCTCCCGCCCCCCACTTCCCTTTGGCTCCCAAACCAGCTCCCCCCCCCCAGACCTCTTCCTTAATTGCCGACTTTCTCCATTGCTTCAGACGATGAAAGACGACGGGCAGCACCTGTGGCGCCTGAAACACTTCAATCGCCCTGTTTACTGTAACGTGTGTGAGACGCTGCTCTTGGGGCTACGCAAACAGGGGCTGCGCTGTACTTGTGAGTGTGTTGCTCTGTCCTGGGGTTGTGTGGGGAAGAGGGGAGAGATGGCTTTCCTTCTTTTTGTTTTCCTCAGGGCTCAGGCTTCCAGCCCTTTAAAGGGAGTCGAGACTGATGTAATGGTGGAAGCAGAAGGAGAATGTTTCCTCCAAGCTGTTGCCTTAGCACAGGGGTGGGCAATTACGGCTCCTTCATGACTCGTGGACTTCAACTCCCAGAATTCCTGAGCCAGCATGGC
>JAEANM010009251.1:5492-16481 GCA_017656035.1 Myanophis thanlyinensis
GAAGACGCAAGGCTTAACTGCAGCCAGGTCTGTGGGGCAGGAAGAAATCAATGGAAGAGCTAGTGAGAGCAAATGTACATTGTTAAGAGGAGCTTTAAGCATTGCCTGTTAGCAAAGCTGTGTGTTGCAAAGACCAACAAAGGCTCCCCTTTTCTTTCTCCTTGTCCTGGAGGCTTTTATTTAAAAAAAAAATTGCAGCCTGCTACTCTTTCAATCCCCATCTTTTACCAATTTCTGAAATACTTCTCCACTGACAAAAGGCCCTTTTCTCCCATAAAAAAGCAGTTGTATATCAAGGGGATGAGGGAGCAGCAGAAGAGCAAAGTTGCTATGATTTTTATTTTCAAGTACACAATCAGAGGTCCATCTTTGAAAGCTAAGGTTGGAAAGAGAAGTATCCAGCTTTCACCCTAATGACAGTCAATTTGAAGGCATTAGAAATTTCTCATCAATTCATGTTATTTAAAAAAAAAAAAACCTAAAATGTAGTTGAAAAAAAAAAAGCCCTACTTCCTCTAGCTTAAAACAGGAACTATGGCTTCTAGTATTTTAAAAGGTAAATCTTGTAGAAAAGGCAGCTTTTCCAATTAAGCAGACAGTTTCCCTGAATACATGCCACAACTACATTAACTAAGAAGCTTTGTTGCACAGGACCGAACTCATAGTAATAGCTTGGCTTTCAGCCTTTGGCAAAACTTGTAGTCAATAATGAAAGGGCAAAGTCAATAGATACTTGCCTATCTGGGGTACACTTCAGACTTTTACTTCATGAAAATTAAGGAAGGGGCAGTATGAGAAGATCAACACGGAACAAAGCATCCAGATGCCTAATATAGATGGCCAAGTCCTTATAGAGTCATCTTTTTCTTGGTAATCTCAATGAATGATGGCATGGTAGATTGTATTCAAATGAATGCATATACATCAGTGAGCAACTGTTAAAAGGTCAGTGAAGTGCACACTCAATCCAACCGATGATACTGTACATGCCACAAAATCCAGAAGGGAAAAAGCCCTGTGCTTGCCACACCCAAGCTCAGTTTAGCAAAGGGGAAAAAAGTTGCAATATGTCACATGATGATGCCAAGATGATGCGAGTTTGACACCCCTGTATTAAATGTTAGATCAAAAGCTTGGGAAACTGCTAGAATTACACTTTTAGATGCATTTTGTAGCCGATCTATACTTTAAAAAAATGTTATTATTTTGGAATAGACACCAAAAATCCCTGGTTTTATGCTTGCTAATTTTCTCTAAAGTTCTGCAATCACAGGCTCTGCTTGGAAGTTTTGTTGCCTAAGTTCCATAAGAAGAATTTTCCTGGATTTAAAAAAAGTCTATCATATCCAGTATAATTTCCTGCCCTTACTATCCAAACAACTATAGAAAATTCACAAAACGAACTCATGGCAACTAGTTGCCTCCAGTGTTTGCTTCCAGCTCCTGGAATTCAGTGACGTTTAACCATTGGTGCAAATAGCTTTTGATAGTTCAGTCTTTCGGGAACATATAGGTTGCACATATAAGCCTAAACTAACAGCAATAATTAAATAAAGCCAAATAAAGGAAAAGAAACCAGGAACGCTTAATTGGAATGTGGCTATATGTGATAAGTTCAGTTTCCTATCCTATAACATAAAGCTATGATATATGGAACTAGATAAGTGTATGTCCAACGGATTTGAAGAATCACAGTCATTTGAAATGCTCAATGGCACAGAATACTTTTTCACCTAATTTTGTACTCTTCTTGCTTTATGAAAAATATGTATATGTAAGAAAATATTATATGTTTCTGACAGGTAGTAGCTTCCTGATCTGCATTCACTGCAGGTATGAACATGCATATTTAACTGTCAGGGTTATGTATGCAAATTCATTCCAAAAGAATTAGAAAGACTGAAATAATATTTCTCTTGTGCAGTGGTGGCGAATCTTTTACTTACCAAGTGCCGAAAAGTATGCACTTTGCGTGTGCCATCCGCACTTGTGTGCAGCTCCTCCACATGTGCTGCATGTGCAACTGCACCACCTGAGCATGCATGCAGGTTTTGCATGTACAATGCACGTGCACTGTGCACAGGCACTCACGCACACATGAGCAATCACATGTGCATGCACAGGAGAGCTCCAAAGACCACCTGGATTTCTATTGCAATCGTGTGCATGCACAGCAGAGGCCCGAAGACCAGCTGTATCTCTGCAATCATGTATGCATGCATGCACAATCACATGTGCATGCTCAGCTGGAGGTAAGTTGGCTGACAGCTTGTGTGCCCAGAAAGATGGCTCTGCGTGCCACCTGTCGCACCCATGCCATAGATTTGCCATCATAGCTCTAGTGTGTTCACATAAAGGGTTTTTAAACTTTATTTTAATTTTACGCCATTTCCTGTAAAACTGCATATATCTTTAAACATAGAATTGAACATGTGTAGGCCTCCAAGCCAACTATGCCTCCTCAGAACAAACACTTGGTCTTCAATGATGCAACAAGTACAACGCAAATGAGTGGGGTTTCCTCAACATTTTTCTTCTTTCTGTTTTGCAACAAATCACTATTCATCAAAATACATGTTTTGAATATTTGTAAATGCAATCCACCAATACACAGAGGCTATTGGTTTTATCGTGCAGCAGTTCCTGAAATAGTAGCTTGGTTAGAGCTTCAGATGTTTTTGTGCTGTGGAAGTGATCATTATTTTGAGGAGGAGAAGTTCTAAGAAGGCTTTACAAGATTCCTCTCATGGTTCTATTAATTTATAAAGACTGCTTATTTTCTGGCTTTAATTATCAATAGCTTCTTAATTCCTGTTGTCAGTTTCTACATTATTTTTAATTTCATGGGAAACCTTTGATTACTTATCTCTCTTCTTAATTTAAACATAGTAAGTAAAAATTAAAAGTCTCCTCCTCTAACAAAACAAAGAAGGGAGGGAGCCATTTTACTACTAGTGACTTATAACATCTTTACATCATTAATCAGCAACTGCTGAAATGATATAAAGCCTCTCAGCATTTCTATTTTAGCACAACAATGGTTGGCTAATTCTAGAAGAAACTGTAAGTGTTACTAAAGAAATGGAATAATTAGATTATTCATGGGCAACCAAAAAGCTATTCATAAATAATTGTCCCAGATGAAATCATCAAAAAGAAAAAAATAGCGTAAATTCTGAACCACAAACTTTCATTTAACATTAAAAAGGATCTTTTCAGAATAGGACGTGAATAAACATCATAGATTTTAGGAATGGAAATGTTATAGATTAGATGTATAAAGCTGTATTAGGTGTTTTATGGAATTTTTTAATTTCCCTTACAATATTACAAAAAAAGCATTATCAGAGTAATGACAAACACAGCCCTATAAGAAACAATATCTTATGATCTTATTGACTATTATTTTATCTTTTTTTTTTTCCTGAACCAAACCTTTTAGGATGCAAGTTACATAGCTTCCTTTGGCATCTACCATTTGGTATCTGTTCAAATTCATAGAACTTCCAAATCTATAGGCCAAGTATTGGACTCTGGCAGTTTCTGCCTGCATATATGGCTTTATGAAATCTTTTAGAATCAATATTTTTCATTCTCTTTACATATGCATTTTTCCTTGAACATAAGCACACGTATTACAAATTTTCTCTCATGCAAACACACAAACACCCACACAATGTCTGCAATGTGGCTCGGACTCTACAAGTACAAAATATATCACAGGTGTTCTAGACAGACTTAAAAAAAATTGTAGTAGCTATGCTGTCATTCACTGTTCAGTGGTCCCACTGCAACAGCCCATCTCTGGTAAATATTTACATAATCCAATTCAGCCTTCGAACTTCAGGTGTTATAATCATATTATAATAGGCTGCTCTTGACATTCAGTATACTGTTTTGCTTCCTGAGGTCAACCTGAGATTTTGTTTGCAAATAAGCAGTTTTGACACGGATTGTAGAAGTGAGCACAGAGACATAAAGATAGATGGATTGCTGCAATCTCTCTCGTCAACCAGGCTTACAATTTCTATCACCAGTTTGCAAGAAAATAAACACCAGACTCTCACAGCTCCTTCTCACAGCAAACAGTGGGTATATCTTTTGCTGATATTCTTGCTCTCAGCTTCACCTTTAGAGAGCTATAGTTCCCCTGAGAAACAATGGACACTTCAGGACATCTTATTATTCAAACAGTGCTGCAAGTGGCAAGCAAGGTGCAACTAGCTAAGGAAAGAATTCCTGAAAACAAAACCTAAGAACTGCTTCCAAAATAAGTTATCTTACAATTAATATCTGGATAAATACTCGCTCTGTGGAAGCTTTTCATAAAGAATTCTGATCCTTGTTATAGTAATCCTTCATTAATAAAAACATTGGTTACGCAAAACTACTATTGGAGCAAAATGCATTGCAATACAGTAACAAAATATTTGATAAAAGGTAATAAACACATCATCCACAGTTTAAAAATGTATTAAACTCAAATCAAATCAGTCATTGGGGTCAAAATGTGAAGAACTCAGGAAAAAAACTACCAAAAATTACTCAAAATACCTGCATTCTAAGATGCTCTAGCTATACACAAAACAGCATTTTGTGTCTTTAATCTCTAAAAGGCACACTATATAAAACAACTATTCATCTATAACAATGAATTCATCTTGAGTTTAAATTACACATGCATGCCAAATTCATAAATGTTGCACTACAGCACATGTTAGCTGAACAGCTTAAGTGCAATCATCCTTTCACAACAATCTGGAAAGACTACATAGAAATAAGAGGAGTGGCATGTATCAATTTTGTTACTGTGTCAACTGAAGAAGGGATACCTAGCTTTTTGCTGAACATTGGAAGTGGCAAGCCTGACCAGTTCTAAAACTGTTACTTCTCTTAGTTTATAGGCAAGAAATCAATGTTAAGAGTTAGCATGAGGTAAACATCTCAACTGTTGGATCGGTGGGGGAAATGCATGTTCAGGCAGGGAAGCTCATTGTGTGACTCATCTTGGTTCTTCTCTTAGTCCAGCTTTCCTTCAGGTTGTTGCTGTTGCCAGCAACAGACACACATCCCAAAAATGCTCCATCAGAAGCCTCCAGCATTGCAATCCTCCTATGCAGGGAAGGTAGAGGTCTGCTCTGAAGCTGTGGCAGAGCATTGCACTGGGAGGCCTCTGCGAGTAACATTGATTTGCGCATCTTGTTCCAGAGAGAGGGATGCAGGCCAGGAACTTGGCAACCAGGGAAGACGAGGTTTTGGCGTGCAAAGGAGGATGGGGCAATCTCCCCTTCTCTCCTCCTTCCTGCTGCAGGGCCGCCACAGAGCTTGCACAGGGTGTGACCACTGAGGAAGGGGGCCTTGGCAGGCCAGTGGCAGGGAAGGTGCTCCAGAGATCTGAGCTGCTCCTGTCACATCAGGCAGGAGCAGCCCAGCAGGGCTCAGAGCAGCACAGCCAGGAGGGCAATGAGACCAGAAACATGTCCAGGAGCCCAGAGAGACAAAATGAGAGGCAGCTCCCAGCCCTCGCTGGCTCAGCTGATCTGCAGGGCTGTGATTAAGGGCTGAGCTTCTATGAGGTGACTGGGGAAGGGAAGGACTGTCTCCTGTGCTGGTCATGACCACCCCTTCAATGGGGCTTTTTTGGGGTTAGGGCTTATATTAGGCCCATCCCCCAAAAATCAGGCTAGGGCTTGTTTTGGGATAGGTTGTATTTTCAGGAAAACATGATATATATGTATCTATGTATCCTTAACTTCAAACAATGATTGATTAAATCTAGGTAGCTTGAAAAAGTCAACTTTTGAGATAATGACACCATTATGGTTAGTTTCAAACAGTGCGGATATTTAAACAGGTGAAGCCTTAAAATTGTGTATATGCTTGTTTGTGTGTGTATAAACATGCCCCCCAATGAAATGCATATGATTCTTATAATTACTGCAAGTTGCTTTATAAAATATTCTCTTTGCAACAGCACCTAAGCATTGTTAATAAACAAATATATGTGCATGAACACAACGTTAAGATTCCTAGTTTGGTTTTTATGACTAAAATTTCTATTTCTTTAACATCAAAGAATTCCATTATACTGGTTTATTATTATTTAATAAAAATATGTGAATGTATCCTGGGGCATCCGACTCAAAAAATGGTTTAAGCAAACGAAAAAGAGCAAATTCTCTGACTAATATTCCTTAAATTGGAAGTGGCCCCTTATGAAGAGGTCTGTCAAAATGAACCAGGTTATCACTCCAAAATTAAATATTAACCTAATATTAAAACCCAGAGTGCCAAGCTGTCTATATGTCAGACACAACTTGTACTTCCAGAAAGTATGGAGATTTTAAAATCTCAATACTTAAATTTTCAGTTGTAGAGACAACCTGTTCAGAACTGCACAAAATCCAAGCATATTAATGCCCTGTTGCTGTTATAAGCACATCATAAAAGTAGGGGGGGGGGAGATCTTTACAAATGTGAGGTTTATAGCATGCTATAATTAAGTTCACATCTGAAAGAGGATGCCTGATGTTTTATTCTAAATATAGCAGAAGCCCTTTTTATTACGTAATTTCCCCCTCCTCCTCCCCTTTTAAAAATAAAAAATAAAATAAAATAAAATAAAATAATGAATCACCAATATTAGTGGTTGGTCTCTTTACCATTAAGTTATGCAGCAAATGAATAGAAAAAAGACAAATAAAAAAACTTTTATTTACTTCCCCCTCTTTTTTTAAAAAGTTTATTGTTGTGTTGAGTTTTCTGAAGGCAGAGAAGGTATGGATTTTTCTGTAGCAAATTTGAGGAAATTGAGGCCTGGGATGCAGTCTACTTTATTGCCTTCTGCTGTATGTATTTGCTATAGAGCCATTACATGCTTACCATTAAAACAGTGAAACACAGCCACAAGCTCTGTGGAGTTACACACATGCACACACACACATTTTGCAAGAAAGGGGACAAAAACCTTATTTACTACATATTGATGATGACCACCAGGGAAGTGGGAGAGGCTCAAAGCAAAGAAACTGAAAGTGAGAGAAACGATATGCTTCAGAAATCCAAATCTGTGTTAAAAATAGTCCTCCGAACAGAAGCTTGGTAAGATTTTATCATCTTTAATAACAAGGGAGGTTAGTGAGATCATAACATGCTGAAGGAAATGCACAGATCTAGAAAGGAAAAGAAAGAGTAAAAAGACTTACAAAATGGCTTCCGTACCATTCAGAAAAAAGGTATATCTGAACTAAGAATCCATCTTGTCTGATTGATATATTGTTTCCTATCCCATTCCCATATCATTGGAAGATCCAGGTTTTGGCCTTCAAAGCCTGAAGCTGTGTTGAATCAGAAACTAACCTGCCTAAGAGCAGAAGCCAAAATCAGGACTACCCCACCATTAATGGTAGTGTAGCAGATGGGTACCATAGAAAAAAAAATTCTTATATGACACCATATTGCTCTGCTCACTTACAGTATAGCCAATGATAAAATTCTATTAATTCTGACAAGTCTTTGGGACTCCCATCAGATGGTTTATTCATCTGTTTGTGTCTCCAAAGTGTGTTCCTGGAGCTTCTACCTAAATCATTTTGTATTCTCAAAGTGTTACCAGATTGCTTTAAATTATTACATATGATTTATGACAGGGTATCTGTGTTACACAATACGCTTCAAAACAACATAGTTCAGATTAATATAGCCATTAAAATCTCAACTTTTCCATAATAGAGACACCTTTATCAAGGAGAATATTTGTACTCAGGGTTGACATGAGGGATTCTTGGTGCTCTCTAAATTTGCTTGTTTTCTTGCACTGATGATGTTACCTAGTTTGGGTAATGAAATGTCTGCAAGAAAACAAGCAAGCAAGGATCCTTCACATCTGCACAATGATTCAAGGCTAATTCTTCACTTGAATTCTCCTCCCTACCTGGATGGCCGTTTCCCAACAGTACCTTTGAGATCGGGGTGCATATGCTTGAAACAAATAAACATTTCTGAATAAGAAACCAGCTAATATAAATCGGTTAGTTACTGCAACATATATTGTTGAATTGATCACTCCTTTTGTAAATAGTCTATATTTTTTATATAGTTTTGCCAAATACATGTATTTGACTGTTGCTCCCAAAACATACAAGTTGGCAATGTTAAGATATAAGAATTTTTTACAGATTTTATTTTATTCTATAAAATAAATGAGAGCCAATCTGGTGTAGTGGTTAAGGCAGGAGTGCCAAACTCAAGGCCTGTCAGCTGGATCTGGCCCACAGGGTGCTTAAATCTGGCCCATGGGGCTGGCTGGAAATAGCAAAGGCCTGGTCCGCAGTGGATGAATAACCTTCACTAATTTGGGTTTCTTCTATACTAGTCAGAAGGAATCACATGGTAATGCCATGAGAAGAAAATTCCAAGGCGATTCCAAGTGGGGCTACTTTTGCAAAGGTTTGCTACTAAAGGACAAGAATGCCAGTTTCAGTGATCAAATGGAAGCTCAGGTTAATACTTGAAGTAAGATAGTCCTAAATTGTTTAGGGCTTTAGAGGCCAAAGTCTACACACATCTCATATTAGTTCTCGAAATAAAGAGGGAGAAAATGTAGCTACAGAAAATTAATGCAATATGAATGTTGTTTTATAGGACCATTAATTGATTATTAGTCTGTATTGTTAATAACTATCTATTACCTTCTTGTTTATAGCACATTTTGCAACATGGCTCTCCAAGTATTACATCTATTACTGCAGTCCACAAAAACAGATTAAACTCCTGAAATCTAAATTTCTCTCTTGTTCTCCTACTTTCTTATATTTCAGTTTGTTCTTCTAGTAAAGAAAATCAACTAAAAACATCTACACTACACAGCCCCAAATCTGAACTTGAAATATTTTTCAGCAGTCTTCACACAAAAAAAGAAAGTCAAGATAGCATGTATATGAACAAATGTACTATTTCCCCCAAGGCTATATTCTTTGTGGTTTCTTCAGTATTGTGCATACATACCTCTGGTGTTTACCATCAGCAATTTTCAACATGCTGACATGGCTAAAAGTGACCACAGAGCCGACGCAAGCAAACTAGGAGAAACGTAAGTGGAAGCACTATGATTTTTCAGCTTAAACTTTGCACTTTTCCGACAGAAATTAACAAGGTGGCCTGGTTATCACGGAAGAGGATTTGATCAGTGCAACTTGGAGTAGATTCCTTCACCCTCTCCCTTCACCTTCTCTTTCATTAACCAATAGAGCTTTTGTTCCTATGTTGCTATTTTAATGGCTGACGTAAGCAAAGCTGTGGGGGAAGGAGCCATTCCCACTATAAAGGTTATTTTTCTCCCTGTGCTGTTGGCTCATAGAAGATTTTGTGCTATTTCCCTATTATCTATCGTGCCATATTTTGTATTTTTTATAGTTGTCGCCTGACATTCTTTTGTTGTTTGATTAATTCAGTTAGTATAATGTCCTGTCTTAAAATGACATAAAATATAGTTGCAAGTCCATAATATTCAGGATTTTTTTTAGCTAAATTAAATTTAGTTATTTTGTTTATTTAACTGAAATATTAAATTCAATCATTATTTTTCAAAATTATATTGAATGGCAGATGTCTTTTAAACTCTCTCCTCCAACCTTTTTTAAAATGTGACTAATAGTTACATTACTCATGAATCCTTCAAAGTTGAAATGGTTAGAAATTTCATAAATAAAAGAATACTGTCATTTTCTGCAGTTTCTGAGAAGGAAAACACGAAAAAAATACTCTGCTGTTAGTATAACATGCTCAATAGCCTAAACAGACAAATAGGAACTCTAATAATTTATTACAACTTGCATTACAACATTGTGCAACTATCAGAACTTTGGAACTAGGTTGTTTAAACTTAATTAAACTTAAGAGAATTCTTAAAGAGAATCTCTATGAATGATATACTGTTATATTTATCAACAGAAAAATTGTATAAAATGCACAAGGGTGCTTCTAATCTATACTGAAATGTAAACAAGAGAAGACCTTTTATTGTATTCAGTAGACATGTAACAAAGCTGAAAAACTGGGGTCAAATACATACAGTGATTCAGAAGATCTTAAAAATATAAAATTGAAACCGAAGTATACCTTTTGGGACTGATAGACAAATAATTGGAAAAAACTTGTGGAACTTCATCTTTTATATGTACAATGGTGAAAAGATCTGACATTATCTACAATGGAAGTATGGATGGTGAGATTAATGGAGCTGGCTGTGTTAAGTTGGGCGATGGAAGAATGACAAAGACCAATCTTCAACTTCAAGCTCTTTATTTAGCAAAACCCAGCAAAAAGGCTGCAATCCAGCCTGTCTTTTATATAGTAGCTGTCAGTGTGTTTAGCCAATGGCTTTTCAGTATTGTCCCGTTTCTGCGTCATGCCAATCAAGTTAAAGGCGTTCTTCCTGCCGGAATGGTGGACCAGAGAGAAAACTGTTTCATTCCTTACTTGGGTATTCAAAGGCTGAGATGGTGAAACTGCCAACTTTCATTAGAGAAGACTTTAGTTTTAACCCTGATTGAAAGTATCTTTTGGACTTTTTGCAGAAAACAGAAAAAAACAGTGAAATTATGATATATGGGTTTGATTATTAGAAATAACTTTCATTTTCAGTGGTCTACTATTATATTGCAAACTTAAGAATTTTATGTAAATTTATACATATCTGTTAGTTTTACATCCTTAACAATATCTGTTGTAAAAGAAAGCTGGAAGGCAATTATTTGTGTTTCATTTTCATTGTTTACTTGTTCCCCTCATCTGTCTTCTATCCTAATTGTATGTATGTATGTATGCATGCATGCAGTGAGGGATTCAAATAATTTAACAACAGGTTCTGTGGGTGTGGCTAAGAGGGCATCTCTAGGTGATCATGTGACTGGGTGGGCGTGGCCAACTCAACATCATTTCTTTGCCCTAATTACTGTTTTAAGTATAAAAGATATACCGAAAAGTAGA